>JAIGNY010000456.1:1490000-1495000 GCA_020152595.1 Chiridota heheva
AGGGTTTTGTTTGCTAAGGCCTTAAAACGCGGAACTTTTTTACATCCCGCGATAACTTCTACCAGTGGAACACCGACGACCGTTAGGTCACATCCCAATCCTCTCTGAACCAGTGACGTGAGTTATATGCTGGGCACATGACCTCGATGAAATACTAGCAACAAGAAGGGGCCCCAGCCCACCCCAGCGCTGGGCCCTTACCACCAAACTAACGCCACTGCTCTGAATGCCCTTCCACCAAATTCGCTTGCAATGAATTTATTTCACTGATATTATGATGACATCTAAATAATTATATGAAATGACTTTTAAGAACGTCAATTGATTTATATTTGAAATATTTTCTTTCAAAATATTGAACGAACTTGTGTTATTATTTTTGTTCACTGAAAATTAATTCTGGGGCCGGAGAGGGTAAATAAAATCGGAAACCATAACCATAAATTAAATTTTTGCCTTTTAAACAAAAATGATCCGTTGAAACATTGGGGCCGACTCCCATTCCACTTCGTGGTGCCTTAATGATCTAACTGTTTGCTGGATAACACAACCGTAGCAAATGTCATATGAATTGGAAAACCATTCCCCCTTTGAAAATAGAATTTAAGAAAATCAATTTCTCCAGCATTGGAAAATTGATCTGTCAGCTACGAACGTTATCCACTGTCCTGCATGAAAGTTTCGCCCCCCTTCATCATCAATGTTTTGATTTTCCACATGTTGGAAAATCGAACATCTTATGGCCACTAAAAATTTACCCATCGTTACGACAACACTCCATACATAGTGTACAATTATACATATACTGTACGTGTTGGAAATCGAACATCTCAAGGCCACTGAATGTTGACCATCGTTACCCCCACACTCCATACATAGTGTACAATTATATATTCACTGTACGTACGTACGTACGAAGTTTATTTCGGGAATGGTTTAAGCGTGACACGTGTACACTATTTAAGTTATATTTATCAAGGGCGCTGCGAGTAGCAATGTCGGAGCAGGGAGTTGGCATTAGTCTAATGCCAACTCCCTGGTCGGAGCACAATATTGGCAAGCGGCCAACCATCTCACAGTGTTCTTGTGGGCCTTGGGATGTTTTGGAGCGAGACCGATCCCCCTTAGCAAATATTTTCGAAATTTAGGGGTTTCTTTTTTAATTTTTCATCTATTATTGTTATCACATTATTCTGCAATAAACGTTAACTTGCTAACAAAACACGTTCTTGTCGAGCGAAACCAGTGACGTGGCCAGCATCTAAAATGTAGGGGGTTCAAGAGACTTCGATAACCTGATTTATTGATTGTAACTTTATTTTCACTCTCTTGCAAATACAACAATATACAGGTTAAGAAAATAATAATTGAGCTTTACATACATTTGTGACAATTTGCAAGGGATAGTGAGGGGGTTATCTGCTCAAGCCAGAAAGGCTTATCGAGGCAGAAACCCCCATGAAAACATAATTAACAAATGTTACGACACAAACTTAACATGAAAAAAAAGAAAAGAAATCATATATCAATAGTCAACATTAGGTAAGAAAATAGTGGACAAAAAAAAAAAAAAAAAAATCAGAATTAGATACAATCATATAAGCTTAGAAAGTAATTCTTAAGATGAAACTTAAATGTTTTGACATTATTTACGTTTTTAATATCTTGCGGTATGTCATTCCAGACTTTTACACCCGTATATCTTAAACAATGTTGTGATAGTGTAAGCCTAAATTTCGGAATACGGTAATCATTATGACCTCTGGTTTTGTAAAAGTTTTGCGAGAAAAAATGGTCAAAAGCATTGGGTAAATTGTTATTCTTATATTGATACATGGTTATAGCAAGTTGGTATTTATGGAGGTCAAATATATTAAGAGTTCTCAATTTAAAGAAGATCGGGGCGGTATGGGCATTAAAGGACTACCAGTGACAATTCGAATGGCACGTTTTTGCAAAAGAAAAAGCTTTTGTATGTGAGAAGGATAAGCACCACCCCAGGCAACATTACAATATGATATATACGGCAAAATCAAAGTATTATATAGCATCTTAAGTATATGTTCAGGAAAATGTGTTCTTAATCTATTTAATATACCAGTACCTTTTGCTAATTTATTACAGATACAATCTATGTGAAGTTGCCTTATTTTGGAAGAAAGTTGGGTGGGAAAGAACACCCCCTCCCCACCGACGAATTTCAATATAATGTCCCCAACGGTGGTTCAGGTCTCCCCTCTGGCGCCATCACTCTCATCCCCCCTTCCGTCTTCGCCACGCCAATGAGTGCAATTACATAGGGTCACCATACAAACATCTTATCGTAGTATGACTTGCACGCACATAACTCCATGTTCCTTTTAGTAGTAACGAGGAGTCTTGGACCCCACTGACACATTTAGAACGGTGACAATAAAAGTCACGGCTGGACCCTCAACTTCTTGGACTCTGGCTAAGCCACTGTTTTTTTTTTTTTTAAAGCGGGGACTGAGAAGGTGTTCAAGGATAGGGAACGACGACGGCTTCATCTGTTTTAAAGGAGCTGGCGGCTGAAAAGTGAGGGCGTTAGTTTTTGTCAATTTTACAGAAATATAACCAATTTATGTATATTTTAACCAATAGAAGCTGTACCACACGGCTTATTTTACATAATTTTTCACCCATCGCGCGCAAGCGAACAAATTCCAAAAAGTCAAATGGGAAAAATACGTACATATTTCGAGCACTCGTGGGTCGGGATTTAGTAATGTTTATGATATTCCGTAACGCTGGGTGCAAGAAAAGTGTTCGATTTAGTTGGAAACTCACAATAATTAGGCCGCCAGCTCCAATAAACATGATAAAGGTAAATTCTTGGTAAACCAAACTTTTTGTATCACATCATAATATTACTAATGTCTGATATGGGGGACGTTGCCGGAGAAAACTCGTCATCACGGACTATAGGGGTAAGTGTCACTCTCAAACGCGGGTGGTACTCCAAAGAAATACTGTTGGAATGAATCAACGTCGTGTGACGAGTGCTCGTACTAGTAGAATTACTGAACTGTCTTAGAGCACTACGTTGTTTGCGTTTGTTAAAGCAATAACAACACACCAAATTGTAACGCCATCTTTCACGAACCTCAGGCCGAAGGACGCAGAACACGATAAATACGAAAAGCCCGGTAAGGGAATTGATGATGCTGAATATGAGCCCAAAGATAAACCCCGGTCTACCGATGTTTAGGAAGCCGATCACCCACGTCATACCAACTAACATGCCAATGATCGCCGTTTGTTTCGATCTCGTTTTTGCTTCTTTAAGACGTGATTTCTCTTCGTGGAGCATTTTGACTTTTGACCTCGAGCAATTGATACGGAAAATGATTGTGAAGAAGCAGAAGGAGTTGAAGAGAAGTACCGCACCAATTGGCATCAGGACGACGTAAATAAATGTCAGGTCATACTTTAAGAAACAGCTGCAATGAAACAGAATAAACAACATTTTAAATACTTTTCTGTTACTCAGAACATAGAAATATTAGGTTTAATTCTGAGGAAAACAGCTAGGAACGAAAAGAAATATGATACAAACGGGGTATGCCGTTCGCGAATAATTTTTCCCCAAACAGAATAGCAATGGCACAATTTCTTCTTGTCTGATTGGCTTAAATTCTGGACCCTAACCATAACTTAACTCAATGAGTGCAATTGCTATCCTGTTTGGGGGGAAAATAGCATCCCCTTTAGGAGCGAAAACCCCATGGTCCCAGCCAAAATGTAGACTATTGGGGCCCGAGCAATAACACAACGGTATTATTTTTGGTCCCGAAGGCTTATTCCAAGTTTGGTTATTATCTATTTCGATTCCTTGTGACCATTTTGTATCTGATTGTTGTGATAATTTTGAGGTGGCGATGTCTACAATAAACTTAAACCATTAAAACAAGAGATGGTTCGAAGCGAAGAAATGTCTTGTATCTGTGTATACGGTCAACCTCAAATTTACCTGGACAAAAACAAACAAATAAAATACAGGATATAACCGTATCCAAATTCTCTTAATCTATTTAATGAGTCGTCATGTCGTCATATTTATTGGGTCGAGGATGGGGGTAGGGGGTCTTGCTGCCTTTTTGACCATGGGTGTACTTACTAGCTATTGTTTTCGTATGTATCCTTCCCAAATACAGCGTACGTCACAATGACCAACACAAGCGGTGCTCCTATAGGTTTGAAAAGAAATTAAACAACGAATTAAAAATTGGGCAGAAGCATATTGTTACTTAAGAATATTTGAAACTGAAGATTTTCTAGATACAAAAATACATTTCAAGTTTTTGATAACAAGAATTGCACAAACAATGTGTTGTCACTTCCTGTTAAAGTATGTGATGTCACATTATAGTCTGATTCCAGTCGTTTCTGCACAAACTGAATAATAGATTGAAGTCAGTTTCTTCCCTTTTCTTCTTTCTTTTAAAGATTTTTTTCATAATGATAAGATCAGCGACGCGTGCACACGAATAAAAAGGGAGTAGGGGACTCATGACGACGGCTCTTTTCTAGGCCTATGACGTCATTTGAGTAAACACGATGAGAAACAATCATGTTCGTATCACAAACATGTTTAAAGTCAGGGGCGTATATAACGCCTGAAGAAGAAACTTTACAAGAAGGGCACTTCGCGTTCCTCTCTTCCCGGTGCAATGCCCCGTTGCCCTGTGCAACGAAGGGCAGTGAGAGGCTACCCTCGTTGGCAAGCTATTATAAGATGTACTTGTTTGACCACTGAACTATTTCTAAAGAAAGTTCCTCCTTGTAACGGAATAAGAGTGATTGAGTGAGTGATATTGTGTGTATATACGTGAGATCTCTTTTTCCAATTTTCTCTTTCACATCATGCTGAACTATACATCATATTGAGATTTTTACGTCGGAGAAATGAAACTCACAAATCCTGATTCGCAAGCCAACTATTAAAAACAAATCACCGTAAATCCTCCTTCTGAGCATTT
>JAIGNY010000456.1:1500000-1670000 GCA_020152595.1 Chiridota heheva
TAGGCCTATCTTGTGAACTGTTAAGCTATTTCAAAATACTTAAAAGTAAATATATTGCACGTGTATTATTACTTTTCAGAAACTGGGGGCTATATACGGTGTTAACTTTGGACGAAGATGAACAAATTTAATATGAACAGTGTATGCTACATGCACTTAGCACCAAATGGTTTTGCAGGCAAGAGTCCATACAAATGCCAATATGGCGATTGGTGTCACTGTACTAGTTTTAATTGACCGAAAAAAATATAATCTATATATATATATATATATATATATATATATATATATATATATATATATATATATATATATATATATATATATATATATATATATATATATATATATATATATATATATATATATATATATATATATATATATATATATATATATATATATATATATATATATATATATATATATATATATATATATATATATATATATATATATATATATATATATATATATATATATATATATATATATATATATATTTATATATATAGAAAATAGAAAATAAATATTATATATATATATATATATATATATATATATATATATATATATATATATATGTCTTACGAAGAGAGAAAAATAGAAAATAAATGTATATATATATATATATATATATATATATATATATATATATAAATATATATATATGTATATATATATATATATGTATATACATATATTCGAGAGAAAGATCGAAAATAAATATCGAATTTTTTTTCTTCTCAAAATAAACCAAATATACCATAAGAACAGCAAAGTTAGTCAGATGGTTGCAGCTGCAGATAACACTATCATTTGTTGCCATGGTGACGCCACAACCCTCGGTTGACCAATCACCACCGCCGCCATTTGCATCAAAATCCCACCAAACACATCTTTTCTGATGAACTGATCCTTGTGATTGCTAAACAAGAAAACGATAAGAGCGGTAATAATTTATTTCCTTAAAAATTGATGATACCGGTATACCGGACGGTATACCAAACGGTGTACCGGCCGGTACACCGGCTGGTATACCGGCCGGTACACCTGCATATGAGAGAGGAAAGGGGCAAAGCTCAAGAAAAAGACGCTTCCTAAGACGTCACATGGTGGCAAACACTCCGGTATGTATAACAGTGACAGTGGGACGAAATTGAAGAGCAAAAATATTATTTGTAACAAAAAAATCTATTAGGGTTTGTGACATGAAGTTTTGGAATATTACAACCGGTACATTTATAGCTGCATTAATGAATAACAATTTCGAAACAAACTTAGTGGCGATGAACCGTGGTGCCGCTGAGAGGGGTTGGTGGGAGAGGGGCTATGTTTCCCCGGGATTTGGGTCCCTCCACCCCCCGCCCCCACCCCCTAAATTTTGTTTAATAATTACCTTAATATATTTTTGGGCACCAAAAAAGTAAAAATGACCAGGGGCAAAAATCGGCAAATACCCATCCTTGACAACTTCGAAGACGATATAACTTGGACTAATATGACTGAAGACTTTTTTTGTCCTTCAGAATTTTCGAGATATGAGGGTACCCCAAATGTTAGTTTGCCCCGGGGCTCGCGATTCTCTCCCCTCCTTCATCCCCATGTAATGGATTATATTTCTTGACCCCCTGGATCCCGTGCAGTGAAGTGCGATGAACGATCGTCCCGTTGCCAGTGTATACCATAACACAACAACAACAACAATTGAATACACAACATTTACGGACAGACGCGGTAATTAACTGCATTTTCCCATCAATCACCAGTGGTGACTGCCAGGTTCTGCTAAACACTACCGAGGATGATAAAATACATACAGACAGACAAACAGAAAGATGAAAACAAGTCAGGAAAAGAATCAAACAAAGACATCTGGACGCGAAGCTAACCAAAACGGAGTGTGGGGGCCAGAAAAGGTGAGGAGAGAAGAGACGACTGGGAAAAGAACAGCGGTGGGTGGGGATACCATAACATCCAGAAACTATAATATTTATAGCATTGCGGCATTGATTAACATTCAGATCATGTATTTGTATTATACCACAGAGGCAAACGTATCTCATACACTCACTTCTTTGATAGAAAATGTCAACTGAAGTGGCTTTGAAAGCTCATGAACTCCTTCCCCGTCAACTCTTAAGCTAACGGACGAAACCTGACTGCAAATAAAACAAGAGTTGTCCTCGTTTAAACTCTGCGCCACACTACCCCCATCAAACATTTGGCTGTCCTCGTACACGATGAAATTCAGTCGCATCTCCGGCTCTATGAATTGAAAAGATGATGATAATTTTGAAATGAATAAGATATGATTACTTCATAGCATACATATTTTTAGCCAATATTTAATATTGGCTAGAGGTCTATGCGGACGAGCCGCAGAAGAGCAAGTTTTGCGATTAATTTTGTCTAAACAGCTTAGATAGAAAAGATAATGGTAGGCCTAATTTCAAACTAAAGAATGTGTAACTTCAAATGACTAACATTCAGCTAATACACATGCGCAATAGGTTTAAGAGACTTGTGAAAAGGAGTACAAATTCTTTAAAGGATTAGCTCAGGGGTCAATTGCGAGTCCTTCTTACATGAAAGAGGACTTCAAAAGAAATAAAATAGTAAAGAAAGCATTCCAAAATCTTATTCCGTTAAGGAGATATTTTAAGTTTTGAAGTTTGGCATCATTTGTGTAGAAACGACTGGAATCTTACTAAGTGTGATGTCACTGTCTCAGATTCCTCAAAGTCTTTATGTATTCTATCATATTTTGTTCTTCTATTTTGCGGCTTAAAAAACATTGGATACGTCAGGAAAGAAGTAAAACTTAATAATTATAATCTACCACCTGAAGGAAGTTCGAGGGGAAAAAATGAAATAGGCAAAAAGGAAAATACATTTTCTTTAAAATACATTAACAATTTTAAAGAATGTGAGGATATGCGCCCCAACCATCTATATTAGACTTACTACACCAGTCATTCTTACAAAGATAAGACAGAGCTTCAAACTTGCATATTTCCTTAACGGAGCAAGATTTCTGAACGGTTTCTTTACCATTTTGTTTCTTTTAAAGTTCGCTTTTACAAGATAAACTTGCTGGACCACTGAACTAATCATTTAAAGCTGCTTAAGATCACACACATTTCATACAATAAATTTAACTGCCAATTAAGCATATTCATAACATTTGAAAGAGGAAAGCGGTGGAAAATAATTCCAAAAATCTTTTTCTGTTTCGAGATATTTCTTGAACGAAATGATCAAAGCAGGGGCACGCTTTTAATTCATTTTTGTCCTCTGTCATACTGTCATAATAAAAAAGAGAATTGTTTGACCATGTACTAAGATAAACTCTTAACTGTTATGTTAAAGTTATGATTGCCAAACATGCATCACTCTTACCGTTTTCTTGATCTTCAATGCCAATAGCTTCAAATGAAATATAAAAGCCAGTTTTTACTTTTTCATTAAGCAAAGAAGAGTCAGCAATGACGAGTGGGTCTGAATTCCATCCATCTTCTCGAGGAAAAATCAGCCCAAAACTCTGCGGTCCAGATGTGTTTGACATTATTTTCACTGACGAAACTGACATTTTTGGAGATTTCAAGAAAAGTTTGTTTTTCTCCTCATTGAATTCGGTATTGTAGACAATTTCATCCAATGAGTTAGCCATGGAGCTCATACTGATTTGGTCATCAACATTTTTTTGTGAAGGAGAAATTTTGTTTGACAAGAAATTGTTGATATGAGAAACGATGCGGCCCGTAGTCTGTAAAAAATAAGGTCAAAAAGGCAATAAGTTTATTTCATTTAAATATACACAAAACTATTCACTAAATGAAACATGTCTATCCAAGAGTGCAAATTTGTATGGGCCGGATTAAGACATGATAAGGCCCTAAGATAAACACGCTTTTTAATCCCCTCCCCCATCTCCGCCCGACAGAAAATCGGTAAAGCAATGGCACGTGCAGTGTTTACATTCAGAAAATCAGATCGCCCGGGAAATTTTGAAATGAAGCACTATACGGTCTTTGCGACGACGAGTGAACACACAATTACAATGACGGGGTCGTCGCCTGCGTATTCGGTTATGTTAGTAACAATGCTATCACGAACACTTAATTCGACCCTGACGAGAATACAAGTACGACGTACGGACAGACATAACATCGACAGCCAAGTCAATGTCCACGGCCTTTGATAACCAGTTGTGGTGCACTGGCGATACGGTCTTTCTTTTCTTTCCTTGTTCCTTTTAAGTATCAAAGTAAGGCTCATTGTAATGTGAGTCCCAATGCTAATAGATTAGTTAGCGCATGCCCAAATCCGGCACTGGTACGGTGCATTCTGACGTGGTCCGAATCCAGAGAGTCGGACCAAATCTGTAGGTGTACGAGGTTGTAAGATAAAATCTACTTACGAGAAAATGTTTTTCTGTCGTTAAAAATAATGTGCATTGCAAAATTCAAATGATTTGCAAAAGCACACGGGCGTATGTGACAAAACAATTTGAGGAATAAAGTCTTAAATCAACGCAGTTCTTGCCGATTAATGGTATTATTGGTAGCGCGTTGCCGATATTTCGGCAGCGTATTGTCGAAGTATTGGAATTTATTTATCTGTGGTGTAATTTTGTTAACGTGTCAAAGTTACCATTCCTGCGTGATGAAAGTACCTATTTAATGTGTATGTTCAACATCTTACACGTTGTCGAAGTTCAACAACACGTTGTCGAAGTTCGGCAACACGTTGTCGAAGTTAGGCAACACGTTGTCAAAGTTAGGCAACACGTTGTCGAAGTTAAGCAACACGTTGTCGAAGTTCAGCAACACGTTGTCGAAGTTCGGCCACACGCTGTCGAAGTTCGTCCACACGTTACCAAAGCTCGGCAACACGTTACCAAAACTCGAAAACACGTTGTCGAAGTTCGGCAAGACGTTATCGAAGTTCAGCAACATGCTGTTGAAGCTCGGCAACACTTTTCGAAGCTGAGGGCATTATCACTTGTGCAAATTGACAGCACGTTACCAAAATCCGACAACACTTTGTGGAAATTTCAAGTCTTGTCACGGACGCCGGCACGACGGGACAACAGGGCGATCGACCCCTGCCCTTCATTTTACGGGGACGACGTGGGCAAGAAGAACCCTCCATTTCGCTGGGTCAAGAAGTGCCCTATTTTTTCTTTACCTAAAATAATCTGACCAAGAAAACATGAATATAAGGTGTCATTGTGCTTGAACAAACACCCTTACACACTTTTTAACTGAAAATAACGTATAAACATACCTTGACGGGAATTCTTTCAAAAGTTGAAATTTCATTTAAGATTTCAGCGAAATGTTGTCTTCTGTCATCTTCTGTTGAATTTCCCAATCTATCAACCGACAGCGCAAGCGCATAATCTTCTTTTACGTCACAATCAAGTGCCAAAAATGACGTAGTATCATGTCTCGCAGTCATTCCTATGTCGAAAGATGTCAGTTGGACCGTAGCTGTGTCCGAAATGTTATTGACGGTCATTTCATCATCATCTGAAAATTCATTGGAAGAAGATCCAAAGTCATGCGCCTGCGATTCCCCCTCGAAATTAGATGCGTCGCTTGCTGAGATCATCAAAATCAGTCGACTAATATTCATGGTTTCAACTGACGGCAAATGCGCCTCCATGGTGTTCTTTACATAAGGCATGGGACCTGGAATAGGAAATAAAATGATACTGAATTTTTGCAACACGGGGTGAAATAATTTACAATGTGTGGATGCACCTGGGATAAAAAGGAAGTGACGCCTGCATGTCGAAAGGGTAGGGAAAGTCTTATGAAACTGGCATCTTATATTTGGAAGGGCATACACTGGTGGTAGTTACCCATCAAATATTTCATAATTTCTGTGCACAAAAATCAAAAGTTCGTCGCCAATTTGACCGATTATTTCGCAAATATTGACCACAAACAGGAACAATTTTGCATAATTATGATATAATAGACATCTCGATGCATAAAAAGGTATATACATTGCAATTCATAATCCAGGAGAGGCACTTCTCATCCCCCAGTGGCGTACCCACGGTGGGAATGGATCCGGACCCTCCCCCACTTTTTCGAGGAATTTAAAAAAATTGGGATAATCTTGGTTTTTTGATTAAGCTTGGGCTAAATTTGAACACTTCGTCTTGAGAGGGGGTGTAGGACCTTCTCGGACCCCTCATTTGTTTAAAGCTGGCTAGTTTACCCCCTCTGTCATATTGACCTACAAATGGAGCGTGATGCAGACGTCCTTGGAGAAGGAATGGGGAAATCGTCAATGCGATCTTCCACAGACCCCAGAAAAAGGCTTCACAACAGTGTTAGCAGGTTAGGGGCCGTAATTTTCAAAAGCGTGAAAGAAAGCGGAAATAATTTTCAATTATGATCATGAAAAACACATTTGATATTAGCGGCTGACATTTTATAGCTTTGTCGTACCATTTTGCAAGTGCAGATAGGAAGATGTAGACTCCATTCTGGAATTGTCGAAACAAATTTTGTAAAAAACGCGCGGCTAAAAGTTTGAATAAATGCCCTAAAACTGTAAAAGGGGACACTTTTCCATTATCTTTAACTTCGCAAATGAAGTTGGGTTGGGATACGTTTCCTTCAAATGCATCTCTTTGAGTAAGAAGAGGGTAAGTTTTGACAAATTATAAAGGCGGAAAATTCAAGTGAAGGGACTCGCATCATGCCCACATTTCATATTGCCAATTGGGCAAAAAATGGACAAAATTGGGCGTTTAAGGGTAACATTACGTTCAGAATTGCAATATCTTATATCATTCCGCGGTCCTCACTACAAATACATGCGAAATTAGATGAGGGGTGTATGAAGCTTTCAAAAAGTGTGTGTGTGTGTGGGTGTGTGTGTACTTCATTTTGAAAGGAGAACCATGTAATATTGTTTGTTTAAAGTGTGCGCAAATTCCACCAGTTCTTGCACCTTTGACAGTAATTGAGGGGCACTTTTCATTTTCAAAAGGGGCACCTTTGTCATTTTTTGGAAAAGTGGGGCATGCGCCCCAGTTCACCCACCCCACCCGGTTCCTACACCTATGACATAGATACATACCAAGAAAACTGTCCACACAATCCGGGGCCCGAATACAACTCACTCTGACCAATGAGTTGGGTCGACTCAACAAAATGTATCCATCATTTCTACTAAGGCGAAACCGCACACAAATATACGCCACCTGGCGACACGTTAAACTTGTGGTATCTAGTTCGTAATGTATTCCGCGAAAATAGAAATCGTCGCCAACGATCAGGGGCTGTCTGCGATGTCGTTTGTAGAGGGCATTGGCAACCAGTGCATGCCTTGCTGTCTTTGGCATTCCGGTACTAGTCTCGCTCGACCATACCAGTACCCGCCATAAGTTGGATCCTGTCCTGTTACTGGTCATTGAATGGTCATAGGTCACGTTAAGATTGAAAATCAGTTCCAGATATGTTTGTCCTGCAATCAATCGTCTGGGTAATTCTGTACTCTCTTTGTAGGCCAGGCTTACATTATTCACGACCATACCTCCTGTAACAAAGATCAAATGTTAAATATGTATTATTGCATATAGAGCATACACAGTTCCACTGTGACGTCAGAGGGTTGGAACTTTTTTTGGCTCCCTTTCATACTCTTATTGGGGTACCATACTGTTATCTATACCAAAACTAACAAGGAAAAAGCGCACACTTGGTCACACATACGGTACAAAGTTATATGAGCCCTTTGCAGTAAAATCAAGCGGAAAAACAAATAAAATGGGTATATGGAGAATCAGCTCGTGCCCCCCCCCTTCCCCTCTTGACGTGTTTGTGCCCACTTGACAAAGTCCTGGCTAGGTGATTGCGTGGTCCGTACCACCGACATGCGATAGCAAAATATTCACTTAAATCGCACACGATGACGATAATTGCAGCGATCAAATAAGTTCATCTGATGTTTAAAATAAACAAATGGAGAAAAACTAATTCAATATCTTATTCTGTTAAAGAAAGAAAGTTCAGATTTACAATTAGCTCTTATTTGTGTAGAATTGACTGGTGTGAAAGGTCCATTGTAGCATGTTAGCGCCCTTATTACAACAATTGGTAATGTATTTTAAAGAAATTTATATTATTTCTTCAAAGTTATGCAGTGCATGGTAAATACTTACTTCACTTCATTTTGTTTTAACCATTTTCCCGACATATTCAATGGTTTTTTAAGCTATACAATCTCAGGAAATTATGATATGCTACATACAGATTTTGATGAATGTGAGGGTGTGACGTCACAACCAGTTTGATTTTAGTCGTTTCAACTCAAATGAGATATACCTTTAACTATTTCTTTGTATTGTCCTTAATATAATCTGATTTTGAGAATGCTTTCTTCACTGTTTCATTTCTTTTAAAGTCTTCTGTCATATGAGATTGACTTACTTGACCACCTTAGTAATCCTTTAAGAAGTTCATTTCCTTCAATGCTCAAAGTAACTTGTAAATATCGAATGCGACCATGTATACCGCCACAGAGAAGCTATTAAGCTTCTCCGTATATATTCCGTATACTTACATTCTCTTGTAAAAGGGTTCTGGACGTGTAAAATATTGCATATGAGAGTATTAAGCTCTGAACAGACCATCGGTTTTTAAAGGCCATCTATCGTGAATTCGTGATTAAAATGTGGCGGGTACATTTTATTCCAAACGATTACTGATTGGCCTATAAGAATGTTTCAACTGACGTCATGAGGTCACATGACTTTGTTTACATCGCCATTTTGTAGAGAAGACTGTCGTCTGCTGTACACTTACATACGTTTGCATGTTGTTACATAAGATTACTTTTGTAAGTGCATGCCGCAATCTTACTGTGCCGTTGGTTGCACTAACTAATGATTGTGTTTAGAATCCACTGATTAAAATTACTGGAAGTACTTGGAGGGTAATTTTTCTTTGAAATAACATTTTATATTTTAAAGAAAATTAATTCATTTGGCTAGTTCATTTTAACCAGCGCATGTTCATATGCCCAGCACGTGTTTTACATGCCCAGTGCGTGTTTTCATCACAAGCGCGTGCTAGCGCGTAAATCTGTCTGTTTTACGTGTGATGTGACTGAGGATGTGAAGATCAGATGCGTGAAATACTTAACGCGCAAAGCTTTTACCTACAAAAATGGCTGCCAGTTGTGTTAGAGTCACGTGATGAAATCCCTCTATAAGTGCACATTAGACCATTGTATTTCGACCAAACAAAACACACGAATTGAATTATATTTACCTCGTATGTTAGAGACAACCACTGTCCTTTAAATTTTTAGAAATAGTACTTAAGTTTAGTTTGCTTAAATATAGCTGATTAAAGTTTAATTTATTTTTAATTAATGCTAATTTTGTTATGTATAACTGGGAGGACAGTTCAAAATATTTATGCAATTCTTTAATTTATTTCCTATATCTTATACTCACTGAAAATGATGGGAAAGTCTATTCCTGCTAGAATTGATGCATGCATGCAAAGACTTATACTAGTCAGAATTTGCTGCACAACTTGGAAGAATTAAAAAAGACAAAGGACAACAACAAAGGATTTACAAAAGAATATACTAATGTCGCCCTGTAATCAAATAACATATCACAACATTGATATAAAACATGCAAATTGCTACCTTAGATTTAAAACGCTGTAAATGGTCAATATGTATTCGAATTTTATGGATTCTTTGTTACTACGACATGTATGACATGTATGATGCGTTTTTTTTTTGCCTTCACAACCGGAAGTGACGTCAAAATATAGTATTCCCCATTTTTACCGTGTTTTACTGAGACGAGCCTTCCTTTTTAAAATAATCATCTAATTTACCCTCTACACGTCCATATGCCTTTAAGTATTACATGCTATACTGAGCTGATAAGTTACACCATATGCCTGTAACAGGAAGAATAATTATAGTTTGCGGAAAATCTATCTTTCCATCAGTCCATTTGAAATAAAAAAAAAAAAATTTTTTTTTTTTTAAAGTATTGCAATACAGATGGCAGTGTAGAATTCCCCTCATGCATGCATGTGGTACCAATTGTTTTCAGTTGTGATTGTTCTGCAATAATATGCATGGGTATACTGTAGCCTACACTATTATCACCATGCATTGTATGCTAATCACTGCGAGAGATCTGCAATGGCCAGCATCATTTCGCTGTTGTAAATTCTACAGTAATGAACTTGACAAAAGCAGCGCAAAGTTGTAAAAGTATTGTAAATGTAATTCATACAAATCCAAGTTATGGAATGGAATAGTGGAATGTAGATAACTTTTACATAAATGTAGTTTATAAAGAATGGTGATTAGGGATTCATTTTCATATTTCTGCAAAATTACTGTTTGTTCTTCAGAGAGGGAAAATGTTTTGCTTTCTATGATGCAGGAGTGTAGCCAGCTTTTGAATTGGGAGGGTGCAGGGAAAGGGTGCAGGGGAGGTGCAGGGGATGGTGCAGGGGAGGGTGCAGGGGAGGTGCAGGGGAGGGTGCAGGGGGGGGTGCAGGGGAGGTGCAGGGGAGGTGCAGGGGAGGGCAGGGAGGGTGCAGGGGAGGGTACAGGGGAGGGGCAGGGGAGGGTGCTTGGGGAGAGGGTGCAGGGAGGGTGCAGGGTGCTTGGGGAGAGGGTGCAGGGGAGGGCAGGGGTGCAGGAGGGTGCAGGGGGTGCAGGGAGGGTGCAGGGGGGCAGGGGAGGGTGCAGGGGAAGGGTGCAGGAGGAGGGTCAGGAGGGGGGTCATAGAACAATTGCTGATGGCGTAAATTTTTCCAACATAATTGTGTGAAAATGGCGGTCTTTGTTAAATTGTTCGTAGGATAAATTTTAATAAGGATCAAAAAACAAATGCACATGTCCTTAAAATATGGCCCTTTTATCAAACTTTATGAATATATTATCTTTTGTGGAGCCGTTGAAGGCCGGGTAAAGTGGGAATGATTGGGGAAGGAGGTGGGGGGGTGGGGAACACAAGCTTCATCCATGAGATGTTAACCTCTCAGTGTCATTTTTCAGTTTCCACAAGAAAGGATCGCTCTCTAAAGCAACATTATTTTATTTCAAATTTTTAAAGCTACTTTCACTGTTGAAGAAAAATTACTGTGATCTTATTTTTTAATAAGTACCAGACAAATTAGTACAGTAAAATCTGACCAAGCTTATAAAGCTTTTACCATGCTCCTCTTTACCATATTCGTTTTCAGCAGTTCAGCAATATTAGGTATTCTCATCATTTTACGGGACTTGAAAAAATCTAAATAAAGAACTAAGTACGAAATTCAAAGACTGTACGATCTGCAAGCCCGTAAGTCTGGTAGCCAGGCCTTTGAGAAAGTACCCTCTTGAAATACAAACAAAAATAAGCACCTGGATTTTCAAGTTTGTTGCCCTTTTATATGAAAAACGACTTCCCCTTTCAATTCGTGGCTAGGCCAGGTGGAGATGTATATGCAAAACGATTCACAGTTTCTGATTGGTCGACTCATTCACACAAATACTGACAAGCCAATCAATAACCGTGTAAGAATAAAACTCCATCCATCTCAAAGTGACATCACTGTATGATCAGTCCGGTCTATGCTACCGATCGGGAGATCTCCTGATTGGGAGATGCGCAGTGACCATAATTTAAACCGTTGCTAATATATCTTACTTATATTTATAGGTTCAGCCGTTGAAATATTTTATTTTTGCTTTTCAATTTCTGCAATTCTATAGTTGTATACTTTGCAAATGATATTGAAATTAAAATTTGTGTATAATTTGAGTTTTTGTTAGTGACTAAAATGTTCAAATGTGCTCTTCAGAAACTATTGAAACGAATTTTGAAGGATATATCAAATATAACATGACGCTTTAATCAAAATTTTCCTTAGGTTAGGACGAGTTCCCTTCCTTCAGTTTGTTCTTCTTCTTTCTAATATGTTATTCAACTCTATATGTATATGACCACCCGGCGTTGAACTCTAAATGATATATTGGAAACTTCATGAACAACTTAGGTATAACTGTATAAAGGCCATGATTTGTCATGATTTGTATGTGATTACGTATATCTTATTGGGCGACATTAATTTATTCCAAAATAAAATTACTGATTGCCTTAGCATTTGATCAGTCTGGATGGGCGGGATTCATGTTGTGTACATCTCCTTTATTCCCCAACCGCCGTTTTTGGCCATTTTCGGCGGTTCAGTAAAAAACAATTGACCACCATTGACCTTTGATATCACTCATGCACGGTAAATATAAATATTGCGTGGATAAATTGTTTACAGAACCAATTAATCTCTGAACCATAAGTGCAGCTGGTATATAAGATGTGTTTCATTGCAAGGAGGAAAGAGGGCATATCTGCATGATTTTTAAGCAGATGTACACGATATGTTTGCCCATCAAAAGTATGGGGTGGGGTGGGGGAGGCACACAATCAGATTTGTCTATCAAAAGTGTGTTTGGGGGTGCGAAATAAGATCACCAGACAACAAACGATATTGAAAAGGGGAAGGGGAACTTGCCTCCGTTGCACCAAAACCCCACCTTTGCCAGTTGCCAGTGTGACCCCAAATTGGAGCAATGAATTTTGACGAATCAAAATACAGATTGAACTGTTGAAATGATCTCTGAATAAAAAAAACAAAAAAACAATTATAACTGGATATTCATAGTTCAACCACTCAATATTGTACCCTTCTTTGACTCTATTGTTTTCACGATGCGTACCCATTCACTTCCTGCCAAGGTCCGGTAGTTTTACAAGCATTAAGGAAGTGTTTTGAAAATGAATCCATATCCACAAGAAGCTCCCACTGATATTTCAAGCGAAAAGAGATCTATATATCAATGATTTTTTTCCCGGAAATTTGTCATCAATTTTGCGGGAATAACATGCAGAGATAGAAACAACTCATAGGTGATTGCGATGTCTGCTTGACACCATTTTTTTTTTTATGGGGAGGGGGGCACAGTTTAACTAAAGCAAACGGGTAGGGCATATAATTCAGAGTAGAAAAGGGGGTACAGAACAAGGGGGAAACTTGAACGCTTTTCAAAAATCATTATGGGGAAATTTGTAATGGCGTTTCCCCCCACTTTCAGCACATGCATAAATTACGCATTCAGCGCCCCTGGGTGCCCGTCTTCCATTTAAACATACACGCACCCATTAAAGCCCATGTACCACAACTGATTTTGAGCCATTTGTAACCTCTCTAATTCAGGTCATGCAACAACATGCTAATATTTGGAGGATGTTGAAAATGCGTGGCGAACACCATCTGACCATGCCAAAGTGACATTTTAGCAGTATGTTTAATATTAGGACATTTTTAAGAGGATTTGTCAAAAAAGAAAAGAGAAAAGTGTGTGTGTGTGGGGTGGAAGGTGTGGTGGGGGTGTGTGGGGTGGAAGGTGTGTGTGTGGGGTGGAAGGTGTGTGTGTGGGGGTGGAAGGTGTGTGTGTTGGGGGTGGAAGGTGTGTGGGGTGGTGGAAGGTGTGTGTGTGTGTGGGGTGGTGGAAGGTGTGTGGTTGGTAAACATGAACCACCGCCTCCTGCTTGGTAAACCCTGTCATAACCATAAAGCACTGCAAAATAATGAATACGTACCGATGCATCGTGGGGCCTCCTGACATGTTGTTAATGGCTCCTGATCTGTCCTGTTAACCTGATTTAGGAATCCACAAATGACCTTTACCCTACGACACGGAAGTGTCCCCATATTGAGCGTGTAGGTGAGGTTGTGAAACGTCAAAGGTTTACCAACTACTATTGGCTGTTGTGTCTGATCCATTGTCAACAACTGCAAATAAAAATGATAATATTTTCGCAATTTTAAACGTACGGAAAGGTTGATGGCGTGGGGTCAAACCCCCAACTTTTCACAATTGGATGTTTATCTATCTATTTAATTGGGGTGGGGGATGGGGGTAGGGGGAGGGGGGAGGGCGATATATTCGGATACAAAATGTCAATGAAAAGAGACACAAAATTGAAGAAAGTGAAAATTTAAAATGTATACAATTTACTGGTAGATTGCCAGTCTTCATGCCAAATTCAATGAAAATCAGGCAAAAAAGAATAAGACAATCTTCAGAGATCTTAGTCGGAAAAACACTCTTGAGTCATAAAGAAATGCTTGACACAGTAGTCTTATGCTCACCATCATGTTATATAGGTTTATGTTGTTAATAAGATAAAATAAATGACTTAAACTGCAAGTTCATTTAACTGTTCAAAGGTCTACACTTGAAATGTTTCTTTACTCGGCTATCATTGGCAAGAGCCCGGTTCAGAAAACCCTGTTGAACAGTTGAACGTCTCAAAAGTAAATTAATACAGCTTAATTTTCCGTGCTATGATCAAAATACGACAATTCATTATATCTAAAATTCTATAATCTTAAAAATTACATACGCAATATCTGATATGGCATATATTTGATCAATATAGGCTGATAGGTATCAGCTGAAAGATCGGCCAGATTCATCATTGGTATTGATTTCTTTTCAGACATTTTGACATCGCCACCCGTCACGAAAACAACATACATGAAACTAGATCAGGACGGCAGTATTGTAATTTTGAGGGATTGATAAGGAAGTTAACTAGTCACCCACAAACATTTGTGTAATCTTGTCCCACCTCCCCCCCCCCCACACACACAATTTCTGCATAAGCATAGGGGTCATGTTGTCGCCTATGTGAATACAAATTACGACTCTTAACCAAGTAAACCATTTAAATGTGATGGTAAAAAAACCAACCTGTGCCGAAGAAGACAACTTTGTACTGCCATTAAGAGTGTCACTGGCCCACATCCTGAAGCCCCAGTTGAAGTCATATAGCACCGTCCCTGGGGGAAATGCACCATCTTCGTAAGTGACATTGACTTGTACTACCAACTTGTGTGTGCCTCCGATCCTTATGGTTTGCGTACCCAAGAAGAAGTTGAAACCTGTTAACGTTACCCCTGAATAAATAATTATTTAAAAACACATCGTGAGAGAACTTCTTTTTCAGTTCATCCTCCTGATCAGTGGCGTAGCTAAAGGATTGGCAGGGGCGTAATTGCCAACCCTGGCCGGAAATTTCAAAAAGTAGGAAAATTTGCACATTAGAAATTCATTTATGTTGGATTGTTTTGGTAGCTTCGATGAAAGCGATTGGTCTTAGAGTTCAGTTGTATACCAGTTATCGACTTAGAGTCAGCAAATTACCTCAAAATATCTGACTTTTTCATCAAAACATCTGACTTTTTCAATGTCTTCGACGAGATCAAAAGTTTTTCCGCAAAAATCCGACTTTCCCAAGAAGCTTTTCCTCAAAATATCCGACATTTTCCAGTTCCTCCACCCCAAATTTTCGGTAACGGGGGAAGGGGATAGCTTGGATTTGGATTTTGTATGACTTCTCCCCCTCCCCCCCCTCCCCATCTTGTAAAGAAGTCTAGATACGCCACTGCTCCAGATCATTTAGTCGGTACAACTGCCGGGTGGTTTTGACACTGTCCGGCAGAACATATTCCAATGAGAACATATCATACATGAAATGACGGGCGAGGAACGGTTAGTCACCCCATGAAACCCCAAACTATATGATCACCATGCAACATTTTTTTTTTAACAAACAAAATCAAATGCGCTAAAGTTAGTATAGAAATTACCAAATGATGTTTAATTTGAAATTATGAAACGAATCGAAGTTAACCTGTTAACCATCAGACCATGCCCACACTGTGGCAGACAAACCATATGTGATGAATAGTGAAGATGCTATTCACAATCTAATAGGGGGGATGAAATTTCACCCGCTCTTATAGCTCAGGAACTGAAATTAAATGGAATATTCTATTTCGCTACAATTAAAAACAAAATGTACAATCTAAAGTATATTTCTGATCAAAAGAAACCCTAAAAACTTTGCTTTCAATTGCATGTTCAAATTAACTTTAAACTTCGACAAAGCCGACACAGGTACCCCCACCCCCTCCCTCCCATGTAAAGGTGTCAAGGTCCTGTTTAAAGCTGAACTGCATTTATGGCAATGCAAAGAACCACTGATGAATCAAGTCTATTTTAAATCTTTAGCCTATGGGCGTGTATATAGCAATAATTTTAGTTGAAAGAATATTGAAGTTTGTACAGATCAGTTTTGAAGTTTGGAAATAGCATGTAAACGATTTTTTGAGTTACAGCTGATCAAATTTTGATATTGATCTATTTTATCGATGCGGAATATTGATGTAATTATGAAATTACTTTCGTAAAGCTTAATTAGTCACTAAAATTCAAGAGAAAATTATTGGGGGTACGGTAAAGACTCAGAAGCTTTAGGTCAGAATTTACCTCAAAGAATTATTATAGAAATGTAAAAAAACAAAGGACTTCAAAAAAACACCAAGTTTGCCCTAAATTTACATAAAACAAGAACATTGATACCTGAAATTTTAAAACGCTTTAAAATGGTCAAAGTTTCACAGATTTTGATGAAATGTTTTGCTATGATTATGGTTATTAATAGATTTCAAAAGCAATTAATCAATTTGTCTATACAGAAATATAAAAGTCGAACAAAAGACACGTACCAGGCTGGGGAAAAGCTTCCACGTACGAAAAATTAATCGCTGAGAGGAGACAAAAAGACACAACAAGCTTATTATTCGGAGATCCATCCTGGAGTTGCATTTAGAAGTAGATATCTTGACGATCCCTTTTGACCATGTGATGGGGCACTTTCTGCAGCTGGCGAGGTTACCGACTGTTGTTTCGACGCGGTTGTACAAAAACATCAAACTGAGGGTGATATTCCAGCCGCTGTTTCCGCCAACAAAGCGGAAACAGCACAAACCAAGTCATCTACAGTTGCGTAAAGTTCAAAACTTATCACATTTACTGATAAATCATAAATGGATTGTATGCGAGGTTTGTTTATTTAACTGTGTGCATGCTGCATTTGTTATTTACGACTATAATTAAAGATGATTAGGTCATGTTAAGGTTCAATTATCAGATTTCACTTTTTCTTTATGCAAATTGCTATAAGTCAACGAACATTAGAAGATTATGATTTTGATCCATTCCGAAATGAGAATGAGAACTGAAGAACTTGTTACCAAAACTTTATAACGAAGACGTTGATGATAAATCATGAAAACGATCGGGTGATTACGATGATGAGGATGATGATGATGATGCTGATGCTACTGTGCTGATGATGATGGTGATGATGATGATGCTGATGGTGATTACGATGATGAGGACGATGATGATGATGATGATGATGATGATGATGATGATGCTGATGATGATGATGATGCTGATGCTACTGTGCTGATGATGATGGTGATGATGATGATGGTGATGATGGTGATGATGATGCTGATGATGATGATGATGATGATGATGATGATGATGATGGTGATGATGATGATGATGCTGATGCTACTGTAGCTGATGATGATGATGATGATGCTGATGATGATGATGATGATGCTGATGATGATGATGATGATGATGATGGTGGTGATGATGGTGATGATGATGATGATGCTGATGCTACTGTTGCTGATGATGATGATGGTGATGATGATGATGCTGATGATGATGCTGATGATGATGATGGTGATGATGATGATGCTGATGATGATGCTGATGATGATGATGATGCTGATGCTACTGTGCTGATGATGATGGTGATGATGATGATGGTGATGATGGTGATGATGATGCTGATGATGATGATGATGATGATGATGATGATGATGATGATGATGGTGATGATGATGATGATGCTGATGCTACTGTAGCTGATGATGATGATGATGATGCTGATGATGATGGTGATGATGATGATGATGCTGATGATGATGATGATGATGCTGATGATGATGCTGATGATGATGATGATGCTGATGATGATGATGATGATGATGATGGTGGTGATGATGGTGATGATGATGATGATGCTGATGCTACTGTTGCTGATGATGATGATGGTGATGATGATGATGCTGATGATGATGATGATGATGCTGATGATGCTGATGCTACTGTTGCTGATGATGATGATGATGATGATGATGATGATGATGATGATGACGATGATGATGATGATGCTGCTGCTGCTAATGGTGTGATGATAATGACGATGACAATGAGCTGATGATGATTTTGTCAGTCTGGAAACATGTCTTTTAATCGAAACATGTACACGAGAATATTGAAGTCATGCAGCCATATTGTTCAGATGTTACGATAAAATGTCATAGTTTCTAATTTATGTACTTGAAATATTACAAACCATTGTGTTGAAAAACATTTCAATTTTCAAAATGGCCGTTTCGCGCCTAAAATCCTAGCTCTATAGTCTATTTCGAAAACGGTGGTGAACATATCAAATAGGAGTGGAAATGTTATAGCCATAAAGGTATTTTCATGAGTTTTAAGTTTCCCCTAGCAAAGATATTTTCCCCAGACGTATTTCAAATTCTAAATATGTAAAATAACTTTAGGATAGCAAAGGATCATGGGAAATGTCACGAAATGGCGGCTTCCATGTAGTAATATGTTCCCATTTATAGGAGCATTTATGTTCCCATTAATAGGCATGCTACAAGAGTGTTAGAATTTAGGAAAATATTTTTAGTTTCAAATAACAGCAGTAAAAGTTGAAATCTTTATTTTGCTATATATTTCATTTAAGCCTATTGCTTAAAGTTTGCTTGACATAAGTAATGACGTAAAGTCAGTATGTGATCATGTTAACCCTTCTCTTTAAATGCATATGTAACCACCCTCACACACTACCATGGCCACGGCGCTGGACGCACTCTCATTATTCTAGGAGTCAAGTCTTCCTTCGATGTCTCTCTTTGTAAAATGTTTCTTCTGTTAAAAACTTTCAAACATGTAATATGATTACATGAAAACAAAAGTATCAGAAATTCAATTTCAAAACCCAGACAAAAGATATAATAATGTGAATATTTTGTTCAATACAGGAAGTTTTAACAAAACATATTCACGGCTCAGTGACACGTGCTTCTGACTGTCTGATGAGACATTACTCTACGCACATCCTCATTACAAACCAGACAAGATATTTCATATCTGATGTCGATGACGAATTAGTCATCATTATCTAAACTTGATTTAAAGGTAATGCGTGTTACTATTGATCTCAATAATAGTTATAAAAATCAATATCAAGGTCCCTTGGACAGATTCCACAATTTTTAAGATATACCCATGGGTGGTGGAGGAGGGGGGGAGGTGGGGGTGGTAGAATTCCTGTGCCAGAAAAGAAAGTAAAGTAAAACAGATCAGAAGGTATGGGTAGGAGAAGGGGGGGTAGAATTCCCTTTGCCAAAAAAATAAAGTAAAATAAAGTAAAACAGATTCAGAAGGCATAAAAGGGGGAGGGCGGGGGGTAGAATTTCCCTTGGCGAAAAATAAAATAAAGTAAAACAGATTCAGAAGGTGTGCTTAAAGGAGACATTAAGTCGAATATTCTAGCTTGATAAATGATAGAGAATTAAAAAATAAATCAACTACCAAAAACCCCATCATGGCCTCTTATCCATCCAAATGTATTGATTTTGTTTAATTCTGTGAAAGGGGGAATTTCCCCGTTCCCCGAGAAAAGACGGCCCCGTTTGGCGCTACAAGCCTACTCACGGTTAAAGGGAGGAAACAAACGTCAAAAACCGTTTTTCACTTTTTACATTTCTCCGTCCATGATATGAATATGCCGTCACGTGACGAAACTTTGAGCCCATTAGAACAATTGAGCCCAGGGCCGTAATCCCGGGAGGACATGGGGACATGTCAACCCACTTTGCAGAATTTATAAAAATCAGTATATTTTAGGGGAAATTTGCCTCTTGCCCCCCTCCCCCCTCCTCACACACACACACTTTTGGGGTAAGAGGCCATGTCCCTTCACTTTCCGAATGAGAATTACGGCTCTGATTAAGCCCATTAGAAACAAAATATACATTTGTTATTATAAATGATTCATTTCACAAATTTATCTTTTTTTTCTCTAATGGCACAATTGGCTTTCGTTTTTTAGCCTCCATATGTTATAAAAAGTTTGGAGGAGTTGCCCTATTTCCTGAAATATGGCGCCGTCCCTTTTTCAATATTGTTCAACAAAATCTTATAGTCAAATGCAATAATCTTAAACGTGAATTGACTTAAAATATCAAGTTAATATTCAAATAAATAATAGTTTTTCAATATGAATACTTAATACATTTTCAACCACGAAAGCGCTTAAGGGAATATTCCCATGGACTTTTATTTTTTTCATATATGATAGAGACAATTTATAGAAACAGAGTAGAAAAATGTTCTAAAAAACACCTTGTAAAGTATAGGTCCTTCAGCTTGGTGATGTCATCAAGGCAAATCCAGCATAGTAGTTCTTAAGTATTTTTTGTAAACTTAATAACATTTTTTTTACATTATCGAACAGCATTTTTGGTTCATTTTAGAGAAAGGGTGGAATATACAATTTACAAGAATTTTTTGTTGTTTTTTCTTGGTGTACATCACATTTTCCATAGTAAAAAAAAAAAATCCAAATCATTTTTAAAGAAATACAAAAGACGTTTTGTTGAAATTGTTTCTATGACATAACAGATGTTGCCAATCAGTCACTTTTGTCCAAATTCAAAGCTTTTTCTATCATATATGAAGAAAAAAAATAAAAATCCGTAGGAATACTCCTTTAATAAGGGACGGATGCAGGGGCACATCGACACTTCTGTCATTTCATTTTCAAATAAGTTCAGCTGACAGGATTTAAACAGACGACAGCGCCCTCACTTTCAGCCAAGACCCTCCTTAGTTTCCAGCTGTAGCAGATTTATGAAGAATTACAGATTTATGATATGACATGTACTTCTGAAAATCAAAAAGTTGTTAGGTAGCTAATTTTTAACCGCTTGTGATGTTTTTTTACAATTACATATTTAGTTTATTCTACTATTTTGTGTTACTTTGTGCAGGGAGATGGGCTGCTCTGTGTTCCCATCTGTGCATGTTTTTGTAAAGGGGTAAAGTATCCAGTGCTTCCACTTAACAAGGAAATTACCCATTATTTTGATAGAATTTTCAACAGAAATTTGGGAAGTAGAAAGCAATGCATTTACACGTAAAATCAATGGGCTTTCTCAATTTTGGGAAATAGTGAAATTTAGGGAGTCCATTTCGGGAAATCTATTGGGGAAAGTTGATGGATTTGTGGAAGCAAGAATCTTATGTACAAACAATCATTACTCATCTTAGAGTGCCCTGTCATCCAGAACAATTACTGAATTATCTCTGCTTCGATTAACTTAATGTATGCTCTAATGGACCTAGTCTAATGCTTAAAGTAAAGAATGTTTATAATTCAAATTAAATGTTGTGATACATTTGAAATGATGAAGGTAAACATAAGCGGGATTTGAGGGGGCGGGGGATACATTCCTCCACTTTTTTTTTCTCTCCGAATTTGTACCTTTTGTAATGGTGATAGTTTGCATATTGGCTAATTTCCCCCTCCCTGGTAGGCAAATCCCACCCATGAAGGTAAATGTAACGTTTATTCTATACATTTTTCAAGAATTAGAATAACTGCATGTTTACACCAGCTCATTCTTAATTTTCTGCGTACCGAGTTTTCAAGTCTATATCCCAAATAGCTTAAAAGTTTCCCGGAGTTCGCAGGCAAATTCGGGACAATGAAATTAAGAGACACGATGTGACTCTTAACCCCCTCCCCACCCCTGGTGACACCTGTGTGGTTTTAAAATCTAATTACAATATTCCACAGCCAACATCTACCCCCTTTTCTCCCACCTTAATAATTTATTCAGCTATCATGGAACCAGAACCATAGGTTTTGTGGTTCTGATGCTTTTTTTTCATATGCGGATTGATTTGCAAGTTTTATATTATCTGTCATGTCATTGCATAACACACTAGCTAACATCATAATTATACCAAATATGAAATAAAACAAACAAAGTGATTGTTAAAATATAAGCAATTCAAATTAAAGATTTTTACATTAAGCCTCGCCTACTCATCAATATGCATAATCTTGCCACCAAAAATAATAGGGCACATCAGCAGACTATGGGCTACCTGTGTACCCTATGTGAACTGAATCCCATGTATTGTTCTTGAGAAACTGTTTATAAGTTCTTTTCAACAAAGTCATGTTAAACCCTGTCCACTTTGCATATTAATGAAATTCAAAATTTTGGTACCATGAACATGTGCACACTAGCTAACATCATAATTACACCAAATATGAAACAAAACACATACAATTCTTAAATTATAAGCATTTTATCATTAAGCCCCGCCTACTCATTATTATGCATGACCTCGCTACCAAAAACAATAGGGCACATCTGCAGACCATGGGCTATCCGTATACCACATATGAATACTGTTTACAAGTTCTTTTCATCAAAATCATGGTAAGCCCCGCCCACTTATGCATATTAAAGAAAGTCAACATTTTGGTACCATGAAAATGTGCACACTAGCTAAGATCAATCATAATTACACGGAATAAAATGAAACAATAATATACACGGCATCACCATCAAAAACAGTATAGCACATCTGCAGACCATGGGCTATCTGTGTACCACATATGACATGAGTCCAGTTTACTGTTCATCAGAAGCCATGTTTACAAGCTCTTTTTAGTAAAATCAGATTAAACCCCCATATCAAATCTAACATTTTTACATTATAAACATGTACACACCAGTAAACATCATAATTATACCAAATATGAAACAAAAAAGACATGCGGTTGTTAAAAAAGATTTTTACATTAAGCCCCGTCTACTTATTAGTATGCATGACATTACCTTAAAAAACAATAGGGCACATCTACGGACCATGGGCTATTTGTGTACCCCATATGACGTAATTCCGGTGTATCGTTCTTGAGAATTGTGTTTATGAGCTGGGCGTCACACACCCACATATGCCATCACGACTGCATAGGTTCCTGATGCTATCACATCGGAACCAAAAATGAAAAGAGAGACTAAATTTCAGGTTTTTTATAAACAATATATTCATAATATAAAGCTGATTAAGTAGTATACACTTTACAGAAGAGGCTGCCTCCATTGTAAAAGCAATCACAATATACTTACACAAGTATCAATATTTGGTCCGAAAGATGCTTTTAACCAACTTAAATACATAATACCAGGGCCGCCTATATGGGGAAGGGGGTTGAAACTCCCCAGGTCCAAGGTCATAAGGGACCGCACACATTATATAGGGGCCAGGATTTCCCCTTCCATGACCGTGGATTTACAGTTGTCCCCCCGGACCCCATGATCTTGACGGCACTGCATGATACAAAGACTTATACAATATCTGTACAACAAATTTTTTTGATTCTAAAATGATGATATAGAAAGAAAGTTTGTCACGTACACCTTTATACGTTTTTAATTTTTCTTACTCAAATTACTGAGGTAAAGTTGTAAATGAAATGGACCGTCAATTAGAAAAAAAGTCAACGAAATTGTCTTTTGGCTTAAATTTCATTTGGCTTAAGATGGAAGGATTGAAGGACCTTGCATTCACTGGAAGTTTTTACCTCTTTTTGGGAGATCTAGGAATCACAACTCAGAAATTTCAATTCAATGTCAAAGAAGCACATTTAATTCACCTCCTGTATTATTTAAATGATATATCAAATAGAGTTTTGTTTAATTTGGAGCAAATTGCATGACCAAGCAGTGCTCAGCTATGCTATACTGACTTTATTTACAATATCTTCCTTACAGTAGCTACATGTACACCACTTGCAACCTAGGAACTGATCCTCAAAACGAATACTTGACACTAGGAGTCATATTGTGGTTGATTCAACGAAACCGCTTCTTCCTCATTTGAATTAAATTGGTTTGGTTTGTTGATGTTTAACGGCACCGTGACAGTCAGAGTTAAATGTGCCAAAAGGGTGTTAAAAACTAAGGTGCTTTAAGGTTAGGACAGAGAGGTGGAATAGAGGGAAAGAAGTTGAATAAGGGAAAAAAGTTAAGGTAATTAAAGGAAGGAGAGGAAGGTAAGGTAGAGAGAAGGAAAGGAAAGGGAGGTTTAGATCAGGTGGAATAAAATGCTGTTGCGGAGAAAGGTGATGATGTTGGGAGGTATGATTGTTTTTGAAAAGATCGGAAATTGAGATGGAGGGGAAGAGGTGTGATCTGGAGCTCAGGTATATGGGACAGGTTAGGAGGATATGCTTGATTGAGAGATCAGTCTTGAATTTGAATTAAATAACAGTATAAATATTTACAAATTCCCCTTTATGAAAGAAATTATGATTATATGACTCATTTCAAAATTTGTAAAACGCACAAATCAACTTATTTTTCATTATTTCATATGTAAAACGAGTACTAGATTTCACTTTGTATCTATTCTCGGAAGTTATTTTGTAACTGAAGATAAATAAATAATGACTTGCAGTGGGTGGCAAAAGTTTCAAATCCATACAAGGGCCATAATCAACGACGGCGACGAGTGAACACAATTACAATGACGGGGGCGTTGGTTATGATAGTAACAATGCTATCACGAAACGCTTAATACCACCCAGACGAAAACACAGGTACGACGTACGGACAGACATAACATCGACAACCAAGTCAATGTCCAGTCTTTGATAACCAGTTGTGGTGCACTGGCGTGTCTATCCAACCCAGGCTTGGGCCCAGGACCTCATGGTCTGTAGACATGTATGATAACCGCTACACCACAGTAGGTAGACAGGGCCATGATAATCTATCTGGGGTATTTATCCCTACTCCTGGGAGGATTCAAACCCAGGACTTTTCACAGTAGAAGCACTGCACTTCATCCACTGGGGTAAGAACAAGATAAGATAATATTTTGATACAAGTTGAAATATTATGCTAATTTTTCAAAAAACATTTCCACCAATATTGTGAATGCTCACTGCCCCTGACTTACATAAGAGTTATATCATAACTACCCAACAGCATTGAACAATCTTAACATTTTCCTCATGTGTTAGTTTTTAAACTACATATCTCAAGACAAGCTCAAAATTAGTATTGGTTTATAACTAGTCCAACAAGGCATCCTTGTTTCACTTGCCTGACTTAGCTTTTCCTTCCCAGCTACTGTATATTGAAATAACTTCCTGCATTTTGCTCGTTTCTCCAAATTCTCAGATATATTATTCACAACAGATCGATAAACTTCATGACTCCATAGCCAACAAATGATGTGAAGGTAAACATTACTTGAATATTCCTATTAACCAGAAAATTGCTATATCATTGCGTGCTAAATAAGCATTTGATTTTTTGAGGACCCCTTAAAAATACGCCTTCAGTCTAGTGCTCCTTTAAATTGTGAAATATCTTTCCTTAGGAGAAATGGTCCGTCAATCATTCAGTAAATGCACATATCACCTCGGCATTTGATACACAGCTATTTTTATCACCAGCTTGCAAACAAATTTTCCCACTAAGACACTTAACATGGATGAGTGATTTCAATCACAAGTGTCCTGATTACTCAGCACTGGTGTTTTGTAATCTTTACACACAAATAGCCTTGGGCTACTTGGCTGTGGTGTGCATGGTAATGGCAGATAAACAATCATTGTTTGGAGTGGAAACACAATACACTGAATAGGAAGTCAAGTTGGTTTTCAGGATTAACTCGGGTATCGGGTGCAGATAGGCTTAAAGATAAACTTTTTGGCATGATTAATTAAGTCTGTGGCTTGGCAAAGCGCCCTCTGTTTGCATGTTTTTTTCTATATTGCATGTTTTTTTTCTATATAAGCAATATCATCAAGAGGGCAGCAAACTTCAAAAATATTACTCAATTTTTTATTTTCATTGGCTTGGTAGACCACCCTCTATTTGCAAGTTTTTTTCTATATAAGCAATATCAACAGGAGGGCAGCAAATAACAAACTTTTTCCCTTTTCCTTACTCCAAAAATATTACACTCAATTTTTTATTTTCATTGAATTGCAATCTTTCTCCTTCATTAAAAAAACTGCATCAGAGTACTGATATAAAGAATATTTACAATTTCTTACAAGTTTTCCTTAAATTAAGAAAATGATATTTGACGTAAAGGTAATAGTGAATAATATATTTCATATTCTGAAAAATAGCATCAATATTAAGTCTCAAACCTTCATTCTTGCAATGACATAAAGTAAATATAAAATTCCCCAAATGTAAAAATAATTCCCCTATACATTTCTTACTTCATGCAACAAGAAAACTTTCCTAATTCTTTCACCAACACACAAACCACCATACCATGGAAATCAACATACAATAAGGGGGCTGGCAAAAACCTGTCACTGCATATTTCTTCAACAAGCATCCATTTTCTTCATTTTTACAACCCGGGTCCCCTTGAACACCATGCTTGGTGAAAATGCCTCCTTGTCGGTGGTACAGCATGTGTGCCCCCAAGGAGGTCTATGCCAATGTGTAGAGGGGGTGCAGTTACTTTGTGTGCATATGCAACAAGATCACTATTTTACACCCTGCAGAGAAATGATTTAAAGGTGTATGTACATAAAGCAATTGGTTGAAAGAGCATTAAAATCTGAGCAGATCATTTCTTTAATTTTCTTTCCTAAATCCAGGCTTAGTCGCTGAAAATAATGAAAATTATACTCCTGCCAGAATTTGATTGCAGGTATGGGTATAAAGACTGGGTACAAAAAGTTTTTGGTCAGAATTTGCAGCACCACTTCAAATAATTATCATAGACAATTTAAAAACAAAAAAGGATTTAACAAAAGAAAACATCATTACAAAATTTGCATTAAATGCACATTTCTTTGAATATTTAAATTGATGGAAATTAATGCCCAGGATTGCAAGTTATTTCTTCTTGCCCTCCATACAAAATGGACCTCTAACCACTTAAGTACTCCCATTAGTAAACAATGATAATTTGATTTTGATAAATTCACTTAATATGATTTTCAGTTGGTTCTAAGAGAACCAGACTGTATTTCAAAGGAGACATTGTCGGTCAGATGTCAAATACATCCTAGAAACATTTACACTACATCATACACCTTTCTGGTAGCTTATTTCTACTAATTACATTAAAAAACATTTTTTTACATTAAAAATCTTTTGTCCAATGAAACCTGCCTGCACCTGATGCTTAATACCTATAAATGGTTAAATACATCACAATAAAATAAGAAATGCTCATCAATCGATTATTAAAGGACTATGGACATCTAGAGGCAACATGGGCTTAATTTGTTTAAAATACGATTCAAACCATTAAAACAGCAAAATATTTCATGAAAATTGGATAAAATTGACCAATTTACAGTATTTTAAATATTTAGCTGTTAGTGCACAATAATCTGTGACATCAATAAGGGAAGGATTTTTCATCACCTTTTGTAAAACCATTGTTTTTTATTCCTGTTGTTAATTTTGTTTGAAATATAGCAAATTTTTTTGGGATCTTGGTCATACCCTGGAATCATCATGTAGACCAACGATTCTTAATAGGTGGCCCGCGGGCCAAATCTGGCCCGCCAGACAATCCAAACTGGCCTGCGAACAATAAGTCATAGTTGAAAAAAATATATAGTACGTCCTGATCAATCCAAATGGCAAAATCTTCATCTATTTTGGGTTTTCTAAGGCATATCGCGGCTTATCAAATAAAATATTGTCTTTAGTTCCTCTATAAAATGGGCAGACTTGGTGTGTGTCAAAGGCGGATAAAAGAACCTCCGACATCTGGCGTACATCCTTATTGCGCGTGCTCTCAGCTTGTTTGTATTCAGGGATTGTTTTGACGGGTTTTGTTTGTCATGTGACGCTAATTTTGCCACGCAATTGGCCCGCGGCCTTGAGGCTGTTGTCAAATGGCGGCCCTTAGAAAAAATTAATTAAGAGACCGTGATGTAGACATTATAAAATTCACAAGTACCTGAATTTGAAGAACAGAATTTCAAAAAAAAAAATGACATTAGATGTGTTCCTCTTACTATATGTCCATAATCCTTTAATAATAGCGAATTTTTATATGACACTTATTCTACGCTTAATGCGTACCAAAGCAAATTACACTTCCATAGAAACTTTCATCTCAAAGTGACCCCCAAGTTATGGCACACATGCTGCTAACTAATTACAGCATGACTAATCCCTGCACGTTGAAATGAGCTATCACCAGCACAACTAATCTCTGCTATATTCATGATTCTAATCATCAATTTATTGACTGGCTTTCTATTTACATTCGCTGGTATTCTTCCAATTATAAATGGCAGTTCCTTGGAGAATTGCATTCCGTGCCTGCAATTTACGAAATGCAGCAAAATTCCACGTTTCATTGGACAGTCGAAAATGAAAATTGGAGCATTTTGACTTCTCCAGACAAAAGAATTCGTGATAGGTCAAATCAATAGAGCGCTAGAGAGAGATTGTGCAAACTGGTAGTGCACAGGGTATAGTGTTAAGACATGTGCTGATAGCTAGCATAGGAATGAAATGTTTTTATTTCAGAAGCAGGTTATAAGTCTCTGTTATACATTTTTCAACACCTTGTCAAATTTGGAAATGATCCCTTAAATTCTGAAGGTACTTAAAGGAATATTCCCATGGATTTCTATTTTTTCATATATGATAGAGAAAATTTGTAGAAACAAAGTGGTGAAAATGTTAATATCTTATTCTGTTTAGAAGTTATAACAATTTAAGAGTAGAAAAATGTTCTTAAAAACACCTTGCACATTATGTACTTCAGCTTGGTGATGTTATCAAGGCAATTCCAGCGCAGTTCTTATGTATTTCTTATAAATTTAATCACACTTTTTGTATATTATTGAGCAGCATTTTTGGTAGAGATAGGGTGGAATATGTAATTTAGAAGAAAACATTCATTTTTTTTGTGGTGCACATCACATTTACAATAAGAAAACAAATTCCAAATCACTTAAAAAAAAATACAAGACATTTTGTTGAAATTGTCTTTATGACATCACAGATGTTGCCAATCAGTCACTTTTGTCCAAAATCAAAAATACTTGAAAATTTCGTAACTTCTAAACGGAATAAGATATTAACATAGTTTTGCACCACTTTGTTTCTAAAATTGTTCTCTATCATATATGAAAAAATATAAAAATCCATGGGAATATTCCTTCAAGGGTGAGGGAATACTGTACATGCCTATCAAACCAATGCTGCCGAGTGGAATGCTGACAGTAATATAACATGTATTTCTTATTAGGTGAACGTGAGGATGAAAGGGGTAGAAAAGTGGGGTAGGGTGGAAGAAAGAGGGTAGGGTGGAAGAAAGAGGGAAGGGACGGAATAAAATAGGGGTAGGGCGGAGGAAAGGTGAAGATTAAAAGGGGTAGAAAAGTGGGGCAGGGTGGAAGAAAGAGGGACGGGGCGGATTAAAATAGGGGTAGGGCAGAGGAAAAGGGGAAAACGTGAGGATGAAATTGGTAGAAAAGTGGGGCAGGGTAAAGAAAGAAGGAAAGGGGTGGAATAAAATAAGGGTAGGGTGGAGGAAAGGGGGAAACGTGAAGATTAAAGGGGTAGAAAAGTGGGGCAGGGTGGAAAAAGGAGAGGGGCGGATTAAAATAGGGGTAGGGCAAAGGAAAGGGGGAAAACGTGAGGATGAAATTCGTAGAAAAGTGGGGCAGGGTAAAGAAAGAGGGAAGGGTGGATTAAAATAAGGGTAGGGTGGAGAAAAGGGGGAAACGTGAATATTAAAGGGGTAGAAAAGTGGGGCAGGGTGGAAGAAAGAGGGAAGGGGCGGATTAGAATAGGGGTAGGGCGGAGGAAAGGGGGAAGTGGGTGGCTACCTCCTCTAAGCTTCAGGTCTCTGAAATATTCTGTGGTTTGGAGGAAGACGGGGTGGAAGAAAAATGAAGCAGGGGTCTCTTCAAAACATGCTGAAGTCAAATTAGTATTAAATTTCCAAACTCTTTGAATATTTTCAAAACATTTCTTTAACCTCATCATTCAATCTTCATGAAATATTTGCAGACCATGTAAACTTGCTTATACTCCTTTGTTTACTAATGAACATTACTATGATGTTAGAGGCTTCCTATGATGCAAGAATATACGATATGGTACACCAATAAATATTTAAGTGAAAGAAGAATAGATTACATAATAAACATACTATAAGTTCAAGAATGCACTAGAAGACTTTCTCGCTCAATCCATCTTCTTTGTAGCAACATCAAATGATAACCTTTCGGTGGGTATTTTAAAAATGTGATTCACAACAAACTCATGTTGTTTTTACAAAATTAAAAAAAAGGATTCAAATGATCGCAATAAAAATGTACTTCAGATGTGATTTATTAAATCTCAAGTATTTAGTATGATTTATGATGTAACCACGCCTATGCATTAAACCTTATTTTAACATCTGTTTATCTATTCAGCATAAACAGAGCAAGTTAATATCAACTATAATTTCAGAAATAATGGCAGTTAGTTAAGAGAAAAATAAAAACAATTTCAAGGGACCTTTACTTAACACAATGCAATAATATAGTGTGAATTAACCTCCCCCCTGATAGAAAGTGGAGGTAAAAATCAGTGGAGCTGTCATGGGGGGCATGTGCCCCACAATGTCCAAAAAAAATTATTGTACAAAATGGCTATTTTTGATCGTTTTTTAATAAGGGTTTAATAAGGGTGGGGGGGTAGTCTGCATCATTGCAAAATGATATGCTGCTATGCTAGATCGTTCGTAATTATCCTAATTTAGTTTTAAAAGCCTCAAAACATTCAAAGGTTTTCTCAAAATATCTGAATGTTTCCTCAAAATATCTGAATGTTTCCTTCAAAATATCCTGTTTCCTCAAGATATCTGAATTGTAATTCAATATATCCAACTTTTCCCTCAAAATATCAAAAGGGTTTCCTCAAAATATCAAATTTATCCACAAAATATCAGAATTTTCCCTCAAATTGTTTTCTTTGGTGTGTGTGTGTGGGAGGGAGGGATGAGGGGATTCAGATTTTTGATTGTTTGCCTCCCTTGCCAAAAAAGTCTAGCTACGTCACTGTGTGGTATACAATATCAGTGGAGTAGACAAAACACAAATTTGTGATTTTCTGATCTTCATTTTGATTCATAAAATCTAAAAATTACACAAATTTTGTAATGAAACTTTCACTATTTTTCTTAAACTGCTTAATCGTCTATCATTCAAATGTCAGACAACTTGCTTGTTACACTACAAATCCACCATACCCTTATTATCCCAGCACAGCAACAGCTGAAGTTTATTCTGAAAATTATAAGAATCTTCAGACCCTATACCAGCATTTAAGATACCAGACTTTGCAATACAGTAAGTATATAGGCAGCTCAGCAAAATTTTTGTATGATGAAAGTTCCTTCAAAATTTATCTACTTCTTGCTTTAGGTTTAAAAAAAAAAGTTTTCACGAGAAACGTGACTTGCTGGAGGGCAGGAAATACAGGTGGTGTTTTATTAGTGCTGTCTTGACATGGCTCTATTACGTATCGATTATCGTGGAGAAAAATATTGCGATATATCGTAGTATCGCGATACTTTTCAAGAAAACTGACTCACGACACAAATTGTTAATATCACTAACGTTATATGATCATGGAGTTACAATTTACTCCATGATATGATGAACGCAAGAAAAAATGATTTGCAGATCTAGCAGACGACACGATCGCGTGACTATTACATTCATCACGCGTCATGCACGTGTTGGTAATTCAGCCAACGTGACCATGAATCATCAAAGTGCGAGCCCGAGTGGCACTTTCTGGATCAATTTTTCATTCCTTTTGCCAACTTACATCGGCGCGTGCCAGTGTGCGGTGACTGAACACCATTTTTAATTAGTTTTTTTTTTTATGTTTCACGATTATTTTGCAAGTTTTCAATGGCTTAAACTTGACTTTTAGATTTAATACCGGAACGTTAGAATTGTAACGTACGAAGTAGCCTAGCCTAGTTGCGCAAAACTTTCTTAGTTGAGTATTAGTTTTTGGTATCGCGATAAGTCGCGAGAGGCAGATTTCATGTCGTGGGAAAAGAGATATCAGACCCCTAGCTTGATTTAAAAAGGGGCAGGGTGCTAGACTTGTTGGGGGGCACATTAATGCACGTGCGAAATGCTGCGTCTTTTTGGGTGGAGTCCAGGGGCACCCTAAAGGCTGAATCCCCTAGTAAAGAAGCTTTGGGATTTTAGCTATAATCATACATCATCTAATAATGAAGCTATTCTGACTGATAAGGAACAATCTATCATTCTGGGTTCTGTATCCATGTAAAGTATTTCATTTATGAGGCTAATTCAGATTATTAAGTTAAAAAAATAATTAAATCGAAGAAAAAAAAGAAAAAAAACTTTAATTATTATTATTTTTCTCATGAAGGGCAGGGTGGACCCCAAAGGGGGAAGGGCGGGACCACAGAGGGGCAGGGCGGGCCGCCCCTGTGAAAGAGCAAAGCTAGGGGTCTGGATATCGCGATATGTCACGACAGCACTATTTTTATCCACTGATCTGGTAACATTACAGGTCCAATTGGCCATGTAATGATTTATAGGGATCTTACAGGTAATGATTACACCCTTATAATAATCTGTGACCTTTATTGACCTTTAATTCTTATTTGGTAATAAATGCAGGATAGGGACCTGGACCAGCCAATCAGAACATTAAGAATTCTAGGTCTTTCAGAAATGTTTATATACACTATCTTTAACTTTCAAGGCATCATCAGTAAATACCAAGCAAGCTGTTGATGACAGACAGATCCCATTCGTTGGCTTCATCAGACTTTTATCCTCCAGAAAATGATTTTTTGCATCTCCATAAAAAGGAGATTGTTTTGATCTAACGAAACTTCCCTCTGGTTACAAGATTGTGTTCTTGAGCAAGACATGTGCACTTCCAATTCCGATTGCTCCAGTTTTCTCAGCAATGAAATAAGTACCAGCACTGCTTGTGAATAAGTTCCGACGGACTAATGTCCTGTCCAGGAGAAATCAACAAGTTCTCTATCTGCTTACACCAAAGAAACCAGGGATAAGTCCAAATAAGTCTTCACTGATTTAGGATTTTAAGTTGTTTTTTGAAGAGCTCCACACCGAAGTACAAAAGCTACATATTTTCTTTGTCCATGACAGGTTCATACCTACCGACCAATCGTGTTGGACGGTTACTCCTTGTGGACCTTTTCTGTGTTGACGTAGATTCCGACGATAAAGAATCATGAACGACATTACGCGTGGAGAGAGGAGATCTTGACTGTGATGTGATGGAGGTTTGGAATTTTTCTTTTAAGGATCGTTTGACATAGGCGGACTGGGACCTTCTTGAGTTTCCTGTGTGCGGAAAGAAAAAAATCATCTTAAGAACCCAAAAAACATATCACTTGCTTAGAACTTTAAAGCCATGAGATTATGAAAAGTGAAACTTAATGTGTTTGAATGAATTAGAATTGCATTGTGTGAAGTACAGTACTGAATACTGCCCAGAAAGACCAAATGTTTTGTTTGTATGATACATGCTAATGAGAAAATACCCATTACCCTTTATGATACATGCTAATGAGAAAATACCCATTACCCTTTATGATACATGCTAATGAGAAAATACCCATTACCCAAATGGTTGATCTTAATAAAAAATTTACATCTATTAGCTAATTAATTTCATAATTTTTCAATTTCTAAGTAATTAATTTAATGAAGTTTTTTCTGGAGAATAATATGGCATTCGGGTGGGTATTCATCAAAAGCAAACGATGCATCTAGGTCCTTCCGCACATACTCAGTAATTGTCGTCTTTGTTTTCATAACCACATATCACATTTGGAATTCTACATGTATTGTTCTTCAAATTCAGCCTAAAATGACTGAATACCATGATTTAATGCATTTTGCAGACTTAAGTTAATTGAGGAAATAACCACTCTGTGCTGACGTAAGTCATCTGTTCTTCGTCACACCTTAGCGGCAGAGCTTCCCCATTGTTATGTACAATAACATCTACGTTGAGGTAAACTAAATGGTGGGTTACTATTAAAAATAATGTTTGTTGCAAGCCTACAGACCCAACAGATTTAAAATACCTATTCGTTTAATTTGTTCCAAATATATACATTTTTCCCTTTTTGTCTTAAACATGTTTCAGTGAAAATGTATACATGTAAAAGGTACTGTATACAGAAAATCTTTTTGACTAAATAATTTGTTTTTGATCATCTGACCTATAACCGACCCAAAGTTGTACTATAATTACTACAGTAAACTAAAACAAACAATATTTCAAGGATGGATGATTCTTCAAACTAGAAAAAGGATCTTAACACTTTATGCAAATAAGCTTCCCCCTACATTACTTAGCAACAAAAATGATTTTCCCTACAGAATAAATGTACATATTTTTGTCGCTTGCATACACAAAACATACACGCTAAGTAATTCATTACCTCTGCTCCTAAACCAGTCAGTCAGCGAGCAAATAATGGCATACATTCAACTCATAGTTCAAGGGGAAACATATTTGGGGGACCTTGGAAGTAACACAGAACAATATGACTGATTATGGTGAATGTACAGGAAAGATACATTGAAGTTTTTTATCAAACTTCTATTGAGTGTATTATATTTCTATATGCAGTGCATTAAATTTCTATATGCAGTGCATTAAATTTCTATATGCAGTGCATTATATTTCTATATGCAGTGCATTATATTTCTATATGCAGTGCATTAAATTTCTATATGCAGTGCATTAAATTTCTATATGCAGTGCATTAAATTTCTATATGCAGTGCATTAAATTTCTATATGCAGTGCATTAAATTTCTATATGCAGTGCATTAAATTTCTATATGCAGTGCATTAAATTTCTATATGCAGTGCATTAAATTTCTATATGCAGTGCATTAAATTTCTATATGCAGTGCATTAAATTTCTATATGCAGTGCATTAAATTTCTATATGCAGTGCATTAAATTTCTATATGCAGTGCATTAAATTTCTATATGCAGTGCATTAAATTTCTATATGCAGTGCATTAAATTTCTATATGCAGTGCATTAAATTTCTATATGCAGTGCATTAAATTTCTATATGCAGTGCATTAAATTTCTATATGCAGTGCATTAAATTTCTATATGCAGTGCATTAAATTTCTATATGCAGTGCATTAAATTTCTATATGCAGTGCATTAAATTTCTATATGCAGTGCATTAAATTTCTATATGCAGTGCATTAGTGCATTAAATTTCTATATGCAGTGCATTAAATTTCTATATGCAGTGCATTAAATTTCTATATGCAGTGTATTAAATTTCTATTTGCAGTGTATTAAATTTCTATTTGCAGTGTGTTAAATTCCCAAAATGTACTACCTTGACAGAATAGGTTATCCCATTTTTACAAGAGGTGAGTTTGTTAATAAAGCAAAACACAACGTAAATTTGTAGCACTTTAAAATATTTTCACTTGTTTTTCTTGTGTGCATTCTATAAATTAAAAATAAAAAGATTAAATGTATAATACGCAAAGTGCATACAATTTACTTTACTGTATAAAGCGAAACAGTGTGACTTTCGCAAAATCTTGCAAAATCCTTTGCCCAGTGTATGAAATGCGTATACAGTATCAACACATTTATCTTTAAATATACTCAAATTAAATTTTAATACATGACATCATCTAAATTTAAGCAATCATGTCACGAAAATGCTATACAGCAGATACTGTATGCAGGAATAACTGTACGGTAGCACTTTGTTTCTGACAAAATACAAAGGGTTTTTTTCTTCTTTTCCGCTACAGAATAAACGTGCATATTCTTGTCGCTGGCATTAACAAAACACACACGCTAAGTAATTAAGTACCTCTGCTCCTAAACCGGTCAGTGAGTGAGCAAATAATGACACATATTCCACTCATAGTTCAAAGAAAAAAACCTTAATTTATTGAAATTGAAATGATCACAAAATTTCTATTTTGTGGAGCAATTAACAGAAATTTGAGACTAACTAGTAAGTAAAAGGGAAAGAACACTGTGATACTTGACCTTTGCTTCAACTAAAAAACAGAAAAACAAAACCAGAAAAAGGCACTATTTCACACTTGAAACCTGACTTGCAAGCACAAACATTGAAGACCTTCCAGATGGTACTGTATGAAGCAGCACCACTTAAAAATTTGTTTGATTGCGGATAAAAAGCACTTCATAAAATTCTCAGTGGAACGGCCATTAAATACTAACGGCTGATCAAAATACTGTACATAAGTTTGAAGCAAAAATGGTGGCGCCTTGTTAGGAGGAAAAGGTAGCCCTACAATCATTGTAATTCAATACAGTCTTATTCATCCAATCATGTTCAGCCACTAAGATTTTTCAGTTTTTAAAAGCATGTGGACATACTTGATAGTAATTTCATACTAGAAGCAATATATGAACAGAACACTTTTCTTCTTTTTTCAAAAAACACTTTTAGTTTTTGAGTTTTGAGTTTACCCACCCAATTAAAAAAAAAAAAAGAAGAAATTATACAGATTTTATGACATTTGTTTTAAAATTTTGTGTTTTTTTATGCTACTGGCTATGACAAAATTAGGCTTTTTAATGCTTCACCAGTTTGTTTATATGAATTTTTTAATATTTTGTGTACGAAGATGAGTATGGAAAGTGTAAGTGACTCTCCAGTCGAACCTCTACTTGGATTCAACATGCTTTGATTCCTATCATGGGATTTTAATTACATTAATAATAATATACATTGTACCTACAGTACATAGATCTTCAGGGCATGTATGACCCTTTTTGACATGGACTTGGATACTCTTCGTCCATAATGTCAACGTTGCATACAATTGTATGATTTTTTCCCTGTTTTTATGTTATTTTATGGTCTTTGTCAATTTTTTATCTAAATTGTATTAATTCTATGAATTTATGGGAGGCCTGGTTATGGCTGATCAAAATTTCATCAGCTTTTAATTTATGCAAATTTGTGATGTACAGTATGGCTGGCTGGGCGGACAGTCAAAATCTTTATGAAATTCTTTAAATTTCTTTCCTGAATCTGTCACTGAAAATAATGGGAAAGTCTATTTCAAGGTCGACCCTTAATACATCACAAAATTTGCAAAAAATATGCAACTTGACGCCGGAGGTTTTAAAATGCTTTAACATGGTCAATCATTAACATGGTCAATCATTAACACGGTCAATCTTTAACAGATTTTGATGAAAGTTTGAGCTACTTTGATGGTTTTAACAGATTTTGATCTAGTTTATGCTAATGTTACCGATACATGTCCATTTACCATTAAAGGCCAGTTAATGTGGACTTACATAAGACTCTAGGGGTCTTGAGATTCTACTGGTATTGAGATTGATTCTAGGGGTCTTGAGATTCTACTGGTATTGATATTGATTCTAGGGGTCTTGAGATTCTAGGGGTCTTGAGATTCTAAGGGTCTTGAGATTCTAGGGGTCTTGAGATTCTAGGGGTCTTGAGATTCTAGGGGTCTTGAGATTCTAGGGGTCTTGAGATTCTAGGGTCTTGAGATTCTAGGGGTCTTGAGATTCTAGGGGTCTTGAGATTCTAGGGGTCTTAAGATTCTAAGGGTCTTGAGATTCTAGGGGTCTTGAGATTCTAGGGGTCTTGAGATTCTACTGGTATTGAAATTGATTCTAAGGGTCTTGAGATTCTAGGGGTCTTGAGATTTTAAGGGTCTTGAGATTCTAGGGGTCTTGAGATTCTAAGGGTCTTGAGATTCTAAGGGTCTTGAGATTCTAGGGGTCTTGAGATTTTAAGGGTCTTGAGATTCTAGGGGTCTTGAGATTCTAAAAGTCTTGAGATTCTAGGGGTCTTGAGATTCTAGGGGTCTTGAGATTCTAGGGGTCTTGAGATTCTAGGGGTCTTGAGATTCTAGGGTCTTGAGATTCTAGGGGTCTTGAGATTCTAGGGGTCTTGAGATTCTAGGGGTCTTGAGATTCTAGAGGTCTTGAGATTCTAGGGTCTTGAGATTCTAAGGGTCTTGAGATTCTAGGGTCTTGAGATTCTAGGGGTCTTGAGATTCTAGGGTCTTGAGATTCTAGGGTCTTGAGATTCTAGGGGTCTTGAGATTCTAGGGGTCTTGAGATTCTAGGGGTCTTGAGATTCTAGGGGTCTTGAGATTCTAGAGGTCTTGAGATTCTAGGGGTCTTGAGATTAGATGTTTTGAGATTCTAGGGGTCTTGAGATTCTAAGGGTCTTGAGATTCTACTGGTATTGAGATTGATTCTAGGGGTCTTGAGATTCTAGGGGTCTTGAGATTCTACTGGTATTGAGATTGATTCTAGGGGTCTTGAGATTCTAAGGGTCTTGAGATTCTACTGGTATTGAGATTGATTCTAGGGGTCTTGAGATTCTAAGGGTCTTGAGATTCTACTGGTATTGAGATTGATTCTAGGGGTCTTGAGATTCTAGGGGTCTTGAGATTCTAGGGGTCTTGAGATTCTAGGGGTCTTGAGATTCTAGGGGTCTTGCCACGTCTTAAGATAAGACTTACAGCAGAAGATATGTTTTTAAGAGATTACTGTACATGTAAGTCCCCCAAAAAACTCAAAGCTAGACACGGCCCTACTATCGTAAGTGTTTTGCTTGGTAAAAATAAGATGGTTTAATTTGCATTTATACTGACCAGTAATAGTATAAAAAGTATCCAAAATAATTCAATCACAAAAATGACCTTTAAAGGTATATAGACAGGTAGTGATTTTGCCATAAATATGTTTCTTTTAATATTCTGAACATTTCATTAAAGGTATATGGACAGGTAGCGATTTTGCCATAAATATGTTCCTTTTAATATTCTGATTATTTCATTAAAGGTATATGGACAGGTAGCGATTTTGCCATAAATATGTTCCTTTTGATATTCTGTACATTTCATTAAAGGTGTATAAACAGGTAGCGATTTTGCCATAAATATGCTCCTTTCAATATTCTAAACATTTCATTAAAGGTATATGGACAGGTAGAGATTTTGCCATAAATATGTTCCTTTCAATATTCTGAACATTTCATTAAAGGTATATGGACAGGTAGCGATTTTGCCATAAATATGTTCCTATCAATTTTCTAAACATTTTATTAAAGGTATATGGACAGGTAGTGATTTTGCCATAAATATGTTTCTTTCAATATTCTGAACATTTCATTAAAGGTATATGGACAGGTAGTGATTTTGCCATAAATATGTTTCTTTTAATATTCTGAACATTTCATTAAAGGTATATGGACAGGTAGAGATTTTGCCATAAATATGTTCCTTTTAATATTCTGATTATTTCATTAAAGGTATATGGACAGGTAGCGATTTTGCCATAAATATGTTCCTTTCAATTTTCTGAACATTTCATTAAAGGTATATGGACAGGTAGTGATTTTGCCATAAATATGTTTCTTTTAATATTATGAACATTTCATTAAAGGTATATGGACAGGTAGCGATTTTGCCATAAATATGTTCCTTTTGATATTCTGTACATTTCATTAAAGGTATATGGACAGGTAGCGATTTTGCCATAAATATGCTCCTTTCAATATTCTGAACATTTCATTAAAGGTATATGGACAGGTAGAGATTTTGCCATAAATATGTTCCTTTCAATATTCTGAACATTTCATTAAAGGTATATGGACAGGTAGCGATTTTGCCATAAATATGTTCCTTTCAATTTTCTGAACATTTTATTAAAGTTATATGGACAGGTAGCGATTTTGCCATAAATATGTTCCTTTCAATATTCTAAACATTTCATTTAAGGTATATGGACAGGTAGCGATTTTGCCATAAATGTGTTCCTTTCAATATTCTGAACATTTTATTAAAGGTATATGGACAGGTAGAGATTTTGCCATAAATATGTTCCTTTCAATTTTCTGAACATTTCAATAAAGGTATATGGACAGGTAGAGATTTTGCCATAAATATGTTCCTTTCAATTTTCTGAACATTTTATTAAAGGTATATGGACAGGTAGAGATTTTGCCATAAATGTGTTCCTTTCAATATTCTAAACATTTCATTAAAGGTATATGGACAGGTAGCGCTTTTGCAATAAATATGTTTCTTTCAATATTATGAACATTTCATTAAAGGTATATGGACAGGTAGCGCTTTTGCAATAAATATGTTCCTTTCAATATTCTAAACATTTCATTAAAGGTATATGGACAGGTAGCGCTTTTGCCATAAATATGTTTCTTTCAATATTCTGAACAATTCATTAAAGGTATATGGACAGGTAGCGATTTTGCCATAAATATGTTTCTTTCAATATTCTGAACATTTCATTAAAGGTATATGGACAGGTAGTGATTTTGCCATAAATATGTTTCTTTCAATATTATGAACATTTTATTTCCCATATATCTATCACAAGTTTGCACTCGTTTCTAAAATATTCGTAAAAGACTGAAAAATTAAGCCTCAAGAAACGGCTCAACTTACACTATTAACTTCCGCATAACTTCCACAATATCACTGTATCACATTGACCAAGGCTACTTCAAAACATCAGTTTCATTGAATCAGACATCAGAATATCGCTTAATTAGCAGTATGCTAACCATTTTAGGACATTTTCTTGTGGATAAAGAGGAAATATCAAGTGTTTATTTAAGGGCATTTGTATCAATGTAGGCAAAGTGGTTGCTACTCTACCTGTCCATATACCTTAGAGTACAGTCAAAAGTAAAACTGTCTTTTTCAATCAACTGCTATCCCACAAGCTGTTAAAGTGGAGGACTGAATAACAATAGATTTAAATTGGAAAATATAAAGCTGCTCTATTGACAGTATCACAAATTAATTTAATATACTTCCATTTAGGGGCATGCCTCTTTGTTCAAAATGCCATGAATCTGGATTTGATGATGCGTTTTTGCTGTTTTCGCTAGTTTCAATCAACTTTAAAAACAATCTCGGCTTACTGTATATTGCCCTGAGCTTTCACAATCCTTCCAGATTTGCTTTCAGTTTATATCAAATCTATTTACCTAACACTTACAAAATATTTTCACTCTTTCATAAGCGGCTTCAAATTCTGTTTCATGTGTGGTCGTCGACCTTAATATTTATTCTTTGGAAACACACTTGAAGTCTTTCCACTAAGAAGCAGGGGTGGAAAATATAGCAGATCAAGGCATCACTGGTCTCAGAAATTGTTCACGCCTCCGAAAAGAGAAACCAGAAAACCAAAGGTTTTGAGGTTCCGATGAGCAATATGGATTTAAAGTTATGAACTAGGCCTATTGTATAATAAATGTTATAATACAATGGGCACTAAATAACAATGTCAGCCAAATAACTCACTTCTCACAAGAATAGAAATTTACAATTAATTCAATTCAACAATCTTTATCCCATTAACATCTATACACTTCCTTACATTATCATTTTAAAGATATTAACTTTAAGCCCTGTCTACTCATTAATATGCATGATGTCACCGCCAGAAACAATAGGGCAAATCTGCAGTCCATGGGCAATCTATGTACCACTTGACCCAAATCCCAAGTATCGTTCCTGAGATACTGTGTGTACAAGCTCTCTTCAACAAAATCATAAGCCCCGCCCACAATGCACATTAATAGAATTCAGCATTTTGGTATCATGAACATGTACACACTAGCTAACAACATAATCACACCAGATATGAAACAATACAAACATGAGGTTGTTAAATTATCAACATTTTAGGATTTGAAAATTAAGTTCCGCCTACTCATTAATATGCACGACATTGCCACCAAAAACAATAGGGAACATCTGCGGACCATGGGTTATCTCTGTACCAAATATGACTAAATCCAGTGTAGTGTTCTTGAGATATTGGGCTTACAAGCTCTTTTCAGCAAAATTATTTTAAGCCCCACCCACTACGCATTAGAGCTGTGAACGTTTAGGGATTTTAGTAAACGCGTACACGCCAAAAAAAGCGAGCGTGTATCGTGTACACGAGTTAAGTACCGTAATTTTCGGAAATACACCAAAATTGCTCCAAAACTACGAGGCGAAGTAAAAAAATCGCGCAACCAGTATGGCCAAAGTACTGACTACATTGCCCAAATAGACGCTGAGTTTTGCTTTCCAAATCGTAAAAAGATTACTTCTACAGTATAAATCATCATTTTTATGGAAAATATGCATGGAAATTTAATTTAAAAGAACAGATAACTTCCTTTCAATGTCATTTAAACTCAACATCGCGTAACTTTTTTGTCCTATTCGCTACGGCTTTCAAAGTTTTGTGAAAATCTTGCATACTAAGGCCTATGATATACCTCGCCGTAAAACATTTCAAAACTACGCCACCACCACCAGGGAGTTCTGAAATATCAGTCCTCTCAAAAAAATGGCGAAGCATGCAGAATTTCAGCTCTGTTAAAACCTTTTCCTGTTTATTTATTATGCAATATTTTTCTTTCTTGCAAAATTTATATAACTCATCAGGTAATATTTATATGTAAATGTACTGATTGTCACGCTTCAAGTGTTTTTGGTCAATGAAACGGGCCTTAATTGCGTGGGATTTAAAGCCTTATGGCCTAACGTTAGGCCTATTGTTAGTTTCACTGTCTACTGCTGCACATTTGCGGTGCATTTTACAAGTTAGATTACTCAGATTTCGGCGAAATCAAAGTGCATAATATCCCCATTCATTGGTGATTACTGCGCATTTGTAATTCGCACATTTGAAAAGGATTATGCTAATCAGGTTTACAGTTTGTAAAAAATCATTGATTGGAATTTTGTCAGCCGAATGTGTGTGTGATTTGAATCATGAACATTGATTTTTTTTTAACAGCAAGACACTAGGCCTTTAATGTATGAAAAACGATTACTCGCAATGAAGTATTTGGTAAACGTTTACAAGATTTGCGAGCGTGTAGCGTGTACACGCTAAACGGTCACAGCTCTACTACGCATATTAATGAAATTCAACATTGTGGTACGATAAACATGTACACACTAGCTAACAACATAATCATACCTAATATAAAACAAAACAGACATGCGTTTGTTAAAATATAAGCATTCCAAGATTTGATTAAGCCCCGCTTTTAATTAATATGCATGACATCAATACCAAAAACAGACAGGCACATTTACGGACCATGGGCTACCTGTGTACCACATATGACATGAATCCGGTGTATGGTTCTTGAGATATCGTGTTTACGAGCTAGCATCACACACATACATACATACACACACGCCATCATGACCGCTTAGGTTCCTGATGCTATTGCATCGGAACCAAAAATGGAAAGGAAAAGTTGAGCAAATGTGTGAAATAAAGCAAGAACCAACAGAAATAGAGTTTTGTTATTGTGGTATAAGTGCTGAAATTGATTTTAAGACTTTCTATGGTCCCAGAAGTAAAATACTTTTTCCACCCTGCTAGGTTGTTGTTCTTTTCCTTAAAACAATAAAATTGTTATACTATAACACTGTACTGTAGGTCAGTCACACCAGAACTACTGTACTGTATATCTTTGCACAATCTACATCCATCAAAAACCCTGTTCGTGCACATGACAAGTAAACAAAGAACACTCAAAAGACGAAGAACAAAATAGAAAGAATAAACAATGAATTAGAAACAATGATTCCAGGAGGAAGTGAATTGAAAGTTATGGACCTGAAGAGGCAACAGGAGTTAAATTGCTTTTAAACCTATCAAACACTGTTACAGCAGCAAAAAATGTTCTCTCAAGTCAATTTCTGTGAAATTTTTAGATACATGCACATACTGTATTACATGCACAGTAGTGCTATTGATTTGCAATTATTTCACTAAACGTTTAATCACCAAAATTTGCGAGTGTTTAGCAAATAATCTCAACCAATCCTTCTCAACCAAATCTTCACCCAAATATCCAAAGAAAAAAACAAAATAACAAAAAACTTTAAGGGTTCAATGAAATTTTTGTGGAACTGGTACAGCTCCCATACAAAAAAAAAAGACCGTACATTTTTGGAAAACAAATAGGCCAAGAATCTCACCAAAATGCAAATATCATGTCTTCAAATTACCTGTTAGGCCAATAAAATGAGTTGAAAATGAAGATCCTGGGATTAGATGACCTCCAACCAGGTGTAAAAATAAAAAACATTGCTGACATGTCACTTCCCTGGTCTGACAGCAAAAATATTGTATTAACAGACCGTACCCCAGATTAGTTTTTGAAGAGTGCTACCAATTAGTTGAATTTGTAACTGCCCATAGTTCTAGCTCGTACACTCTTACAGAATGTTTGTGATTAATCATTTTTAAGTTTTACAATATGTTTTGAAGAGATGTGAGCGATTAGTGATTAATTGTTAACAGCACTAAAGGGAAGGGAGAGGGGTGGACCTTAGTAAATATTTCTTATGTAATTCTTTTGTTTTGAAATTGTGAATACAGGTCATAAACATTGCAGTGAAAGATTTTCCTATCATTTACAGTGTTCTAGGATTTTTTTTTAAAGAATTACATGTCATTATTTTTAACAGAAGAAGGAAGTGAATAGTGCTGTTGATTTGCGATTAATTTACTAAACATTTAATCGCCAAAATTTGCAAGAATTTAGCAATTAATTGCAACCTAGCTTCACCCAAAAATCTGTTTAAATTTTTTCTATAATAATTGTGGAACTGGTCCAGTTCCAACACTAACATAACATGCATTTTCCAAGCACTAATAATAGACCAAGAATCTTACCAAATCCAAATATCATGTCCTAAAATTACCAGTTAGGATGATAAAACTACCTGGAAATACAGATCCTTACTTTAGATAACATTCAAATAGGTGTAGAAAAAAAAAATATTACAAGAAATGTTGCCGATTTCTGGCAGTCTGAAGTTCCACCTGGTCTTTCACAAAATAATTTAGGGACAGACCGTACCCCAGTACAGCATTGGCTACGGCCTGTGAAATCAGTTTTTAGTACTTAAAGCTAAAGTGCGCCAACCTTTTAGGTAATTTTTAAAGATTTTGTACAATGTTTTGCAGTATTGCTATTTGTCACTGTACACTAGGCCACCCCTATAGTATTTTTGTGATTAATCGCTTCAAAAAGTTTTACTAAATGTTTTGAAGTGTTGCGAGCGATTAATCGCTAATCGTCAACAGCACTAGACGTGAAATTGAAAGTTTATGGACCTGAACAGGCAACAAGAATTAAATTGCTTTCAAATCTATCAAAACCGTTACAGCAGCAAAAAATGTTCTTTTAGTCAATTTCTACGAACTTTTGAGATACATGTACTGTATTACATACATGTGTACATGGCGACCTTAATAAATAATTCTTTTGTAATTCTTTTGTTTTTAATTTGTGTATACAGGTCATAAACATAGGCATTCCCATCATTTAGAGTGACCGAGTTCTACGAAATAAATTACAATTAAAAAAATTACATTTCATTATTTGTAACTGTTTGCACATCACAAAGTACATTAGCTTACAATAAATTGACAAAACAATTTGATCAGCTATAACTCAAAAATAAATGTGCTGATTTCAAAATTAAAGAACTTATGTGCTCACAATAAAAAACTTATATAACTACTTGATATAAATTGGAAAAGACCTTTAAGTTTGAAGCATAGAACTTAATAAACACAGAATGCTAAGCTCCCAATGACTGGTGTTATAGTGAATGAAGCCAATATGTACAGTATTGACAAGTCACCCAGACCATGATTGACTTTCATAGTTTGTTATTGTTACGATCAACAGGCAAAAAAGTGACTTGGTTGACTCTCGTCAATACATGTTGGCTTCATTCACGAATCCAGCTCAGCATTCACCGTTTATTAATTTCTATGGTTGGAGGTCATGTCTTAAGAGTTTTGCACTTGGCACACCTTGGAGGTAAATAAAAAGAAATCTTCACAATTTCTAGTGTGAGAAAAGTTATTGAAGGTACACTGGCAGGGGTTAAATTTGCCACCGTTCCAAGAACAAAATGTTGCTTCAAAATGGACCAAAAATGGTCAATAACAGTGTAAAATGCCCAAAAATTTTAAATTTAAAATATGAAAAATCAACGGAGTTCTCTCAAATAACCTCCGTATCAGCTCGGTATTGTTTTGAATTTTTTTATTAAAAATTGCACTTCCAAATTGACAAAAATCATGTCAATCCGGCTTTTCTAAACTCAAACTTTTTTTAGCTCTTTGTTTGATAAACATTTTGGATTAGAACCTTTTTTAACAATAGCTAATCTGAGAATCTTTGACTACGCATGACAGAAAGACACATATATACATGTACAGAGAAGGGAACCACACATAAGATGAGGGAAGATGATTGTTTAATACCAGGCAGACGGTGCAATACAGACAAAAAAAAACACCCCCTGGGTGTGGGTCTACCCTGGACAAGGGGGCCATAACCCTACCTTTATCAGAAAGAATCAATGTAGCAGACAGAGATTCGTCCAATACCTCATTAGGATTGGACTTGTCCAGACTAATCTTGGCCATCTCCATTTCAAATTCTGGGGTGTTAATTGCGATTAATCCGTTGTCATTTTCCTGCCTTGACTCCTGGGTTTCTTTGGTTGGGTGTTCTGGAAACTTCTCTGTTTTATCGGAGGTTCTAATTCCCTGGAGGCTTCTCCTTCTATTAATTTTGTTTTATCGCTTGAGGTTTCTTCTGCAAGTGGTTCCATTTTTGGATCTGTGAAAAAAAAGAAAAAAAAGTAATGGATTTTTTTTTGTTTACTTTTGGACTTTATTCATCACTATCATAAACAATCAGAGGTCAGGTGTGTGTGTGTGTGGGGGAGGAGGAGGAGGGGGATTTATTCGAGCAAATGAACCCTTTTTTGATGAGAAAGTGCCCTTTTAAAATCTGAAAATATAATAAGCTCCAGGAATTTCAAGATATTTAGCACTTTTATACGAAAAATGAACCTCTTTTCAATTTCTGGCTACGGCTTGAGATGCAGTACTTGCTTTTGCTATTATCTTACTTGATACAGAATAAATAGTGATATTCTCAGGGTTACTACTACAAATTCTAATCACTGTATTCTCTCTAATAAGCGCCTTCTCCCATAAGCGCCCCAACGCTATTTTTGTACTGCTGTGACACAGTGCCAGAGCTGAATCTGCACTTGCCGCACCACATCATTACGGCTGTACAATAATCAAAACCTTGGCCTTGTAATCATTTATGTTATTATGAAGGGAAAATTATTTAGATACCGTTTGTATCTTTACGATGTTTATAATGCAATTTCTATTGGTGGAAAATTTATGTAGCGATATGTAAAAGATTTTTGTGAAACTATTTTTACTTGTTGTAACATTAGTACTAACGTTAGCATAGACTCTGTGGTGTAGTGGTTAGTGATTTGTCCTCTCACCCGCACATCCCGGGTTGTATCCTGGTGGGTCTGCAACCAGTGAGTTCACAACTGGTTATCAAAGGCCATGGCCGTCTTAATATAATGTCCAGCACTGGATGCTTTCGGGATGTTAAACCTTGCTATGCTATGCTATACATGCATTTATGTAGCACTAATGTGCAGTGTAATGTTCATAAGGCTAGGCTATATGTACTGTATCTCCAAAAAGCGCCCACCTGTAATTTGTTTGATGAAAGCTTAACAGCACCACGACGGCGAAGGTCAAATTGCGCCTGAGAGGTTAGATTATTTCAGAAGTAGGAAGGAAAGAAAACAGGGGCAGATTGAGAGAAACACGAGAACTAAAAGCCAGAAAGCTGGGATCAAGAGAGGAGGTGCATGGGTGAAAAAAAGTTTCAAAAGTGTCCTGGGTGCTTATTAGAGAGAATACAGTATGTGGATACAGCTTGAACATACAATAAACATGATGAATTTTTCTTTGAAATTTATCAAACAAAATTGTTTATGTCATTATAGATGGTGTTGTACATGTATCATACAAAAGGAAATGGAAAATTTATGGAAATATTCCTATAAAACAACAAAGGCATACAATACCTTCTTAGTAATGGACCTCCCCCACAAACCCAAATATGTGGCTTTGTGGTGCTTTTTGTGAGATATGATATTGTACCACCAGGAAGAAATAAAAACAAAATATATAAAAAAATCTTTCTACTCAGTAATAATAAAAAAAGAAGATTTACATACAATAAACTGAGCAAAGGTGAAACCAGTAATCAGTTAACTAGATTTCTGGTGTAACAGACACTTCATTTCCAAGTACTACTAAGATTATTACCAGGAAGTCTGACCCACAGGTATGTGTGCAGTACTGTAGCCTGTAATTCCATACCAAACTTTCTTTAAAGGTTGACTCTAAACACCCACACACACTTAAAACTCAGGAGGTCATGTACTGTACATACATTACCCACATGTAGACATTTGGGATGTCATATAAATATTGTGTACAGTGTTGTACACATACAGTACACACAGTACACATGCAGTACCATCTGTATTAATCTACAATGCAAATGGAATGATTCTCTGGAAAAGTGAATCAAACAAGCAGAACTGTAGTCAAACACAGACACACATGTAAAGGTGAAAAGGGTAAAAAAAAGACACAATAAAGACTTATTCAAGGCCAAAGAACAAAAGTATAACCACTAGTAACAACAATAGTTATACACATGGTATAGTTAACCCGATACATCACGGGTATATGCTGTACCACAGGAATATTTAAAACTCAGATGAAAGTGAGTAAAACTCATTTATATAGCAGGACTACAAATGGTCACAATTAAGCACTTAAAAGCAATATTCCCAAAAAAATTCATTTGTATGTATCTGATAGAGAAAAGTTTAGTACAGAATGGTAAACAATTCATGTTGACATCTCATTCCTAAAAGAAGTTATTGATTATTGAACTTTTTAATTTTTTCTTGCCCATATATAAAAATGACTATTGTACTGAGTCTAAGTCATCATTATGATGTCATCACAGCACTTCCTGTTCTAATCTTGATGTATTTCTTTGAAAATTAATCGTCAATTTTTTATAATTCAAACATTTATAAGTTACAAGAACAGATTAAAAAACATTATTGTAAATTGTATTCTAAGACTGAGTCAGGTACCTGGGTATCCGCTAGAGCTGTGACCGTTTAGCGTGTACACGCTACACGCTCCCAAATTTTGTAAACGTTTACTAAATACTTCATTGCGAGTAAATGATTTTCATACATAGTGTCTTGCCGTTGAAAATCAATATTCATGATTCAAATCCCACACACATTCGGCTGACAAAATTCCAATCAATGACTTTTTACAAACTGTAAACCCGATTAGAATAATCCTTTTTAAATGAGCGAATCACAAATGCGCAGTAATCACCAATGCATGGGGATATTATACACTTTGATTTCGCCGAAATCTGAGTAATCTAACTTGTAAAATGCACCGCGAATATGCAGCAGTAAACAGTGAAACTAACAATAGGCCTAACGTTAGGCCGTAAGGCTTTAATTCCCACGCAATCAAGGCCCGTTTTACAAGCTGTTATTGTTAAATCGACCAAAAAACACTTGAAAAATACTTGAATGGTGACAATCAGTACATTTACATGTAAATATTACCTGATGAGTCAAACTAATTTTGCAAGAAAGAAAAAATATTGCATAATAAACAAACAGAAAAAGGTTTTAACAGAGCTGAAATTCTGCATGCGTTGCAAAGATGGCGGCCATTTTTTTCGAGAGGACTGATATTTCAGAACTTCCTGGTGGTGGTGGCGTAGTTTTTGTTTTACGACGAGGTATATCATAGGCCTAGTATGCAAGATTTTCACAGGAGAACTTTGAAAGCCGTAGCGAATAGGACAAAAAAGTTACGCGATGTAGAGTTTAAATGACATTAAAAGGAAGTTATCTGTTCTTTCTAAACTGAATTTCTATGCATATTTTCTATAAAAATGATGATTTATACTGTAAAAGTAAACTTTTTACGATTTGGAAAGGAAAACTCAGCGTCTATTTGGGCAATGGAGTCAGTACTTTTGCCATACTGGTTGTGCGATTTTTTTACTTCGCCTCGTAGTTTTGGAGCAATTTTGGTGTATTTCCAAAAATTACGATACTAAACGCGTGTACACGATACACGCTCGCTTTTTTTGGCGTGTACACGTTTACTAAAATCCCTTAACGTTCACAGCTTTAGTATCCGCCCCAAAGGATGGATATCGGTACGAAAATATCTGGTACATGTACGCTTACCAGAAGAAGAAAAACATTGGATCAAACATAAAAAAAGATTTTAGCTCTAAAATTTTTTGCGGAACTGGTGTGGCATTAATTTTGTTTGGTACGAGTTAGTGGTAGAACTACTGTAGAAAGGAAAAGAAAAAATTCTTTTAGATCTAATTCTTTTGCACATACTGGGATCGGAACCGGTAACAGTTAACCGGATTAGAACCAGGTAACAGTAGCAGGTACCCGGTTCTGATTTTTTGCTACCTGACTCAGGTTTATTGTATTCTACACTATTCTTAATAATTTTTGAATAACAAAAATGCTCCCAATAATTTAAAAATACAAAATTAATTTCAAAAAATAAAAGAATAGTACAGGAAGTGCTATGATGACCCTGACCAACAATCTCTTTTACACGGACAAGAAAAATCTTTTAAAATTCAATAACTTCTTGTTTATTAACCAATCTGTTTCTTTTATTGTCCTATAATTCCATGGGAATACAGTATTCCTTTAAATAGTGTTAAAAGGAGACATAGTCTGATACAATCATAATTTTATATGACAGAGGATACAAATCTTACCCAACTTCCAAAAACAGCAAGTCAAAATCTTATTTCTATCTCAAGTTATTCATGTTTAAAGTCAACACATAGAGGCTGCCATTTTGTTCAATTTGTATTGAAATATTGTGCATGACGACATAATTTCCCCAACAAGGACATAGGGAATTTAATGTATTTCTTTACAAATGTGTTTAAAGTTTTTATTTCAAAATGACATGACACAAAGTTTTAACAGAATGTTTTAATAACTTTATGTGGACACAAAAATGTCCCTGACCCTTACAAAAGAAAAACAATTTTTCATAAGCTAGAAAACTTGAGGTAGATTATAAAGAAAAACAAAGCATTCCAACATGCTGGGCTGATGACATCATAATCTGCATGTTTTGAAATCAAAATGGCAGCTCCCATGGTACTATTAAGTAGTAGTATTAAAGTTTTTAATAATTACAATAAATGTGTTAGATTGCTTCGCGTGGTATGAAACTTGGTCAAAAGATTTGTTATTTTTAATTCTATCATATGAAACAAGGATTATGTCAGACTTTATGTCTCCTTTAAGTTACATGTACTGTATGACAAATCAAAGTTTGTACAAATTTCAGCATAAACAAAAGTGATGATGTACTGTACTGATAGGGAATAGTACCCCACTGTAGCTAATAATTTTTTTATGTAATTCTTAATATTTCATCCCAAATTTCAAATACAGTATCTAAGGTCTCAAATTGCATTCTTCTGCTGTATAACTGGGCCACAGTTATAACAATATCCAATTTCCTCTTCAAAATAGCCAACTTCTCCCACTCAAAATATTTGATATCAGTTAACAAAAGCAATTTTCTAGTTGTCCCATTCTTAAGTTACAAAATATTGCACTATAATTACATGTATTGTACACTGTAGGTACAACTATTGTAGTGTCTACAGTATACATTAAAATGGTGTAAAATAGGATAATTTTGAACTGATTTTGATGGAAATTATTTGCTGTTTGAATGATTTTTAGTACATACTGTTTTAGGCTGATTTTAAATCATTTAAGCTGTAACAGTGCCTGTCCATATACATATACAGTACTGTAACTTTAAAGAAATATTCCCATGGATTTTCATATACAGTATGATAGAGATTTTTGTTTTTGAAACAAAGAGGTGAAAAAAACTATGTTAATATCTTATTTCATTTAAAGTTACAAACTTTTAAAGTATTTTTTAATTTGGACAAAAGTGACTGATTGGCAACAGCTGTGATGTCATAGAGACAATTTTAACAAAACTTCTTTTGTATTTCTTTCAAAATTATAAATGTAATATAATAATATATAATTATAAATGTGATGTACACCAAGAAAAAAAAAAACCCAAATTGTTTTCTTGTAATTCATATATTCCACCCTACACTGTATCTCTATAATAATCCAAAATGCTCTTCGATAGTGTAAAAAAAGTATGATTAAATTTTAAGAAATACATAACTATGATTGCCTTGATGACATTACCAAGCTGAAGGACATATACTGCATGAGGTGTTTTTAAGAAAATTTTTCTACTCTTTAAATTGTTATAACTTCCAAACGGAATAAGATATTAACATAGGTTTTCACCACTATTTCTACAAATTTTCTCTATCATATATGAAAAAGGAAGAATATTCTATAAGTAAAGGTTGATCAATTAACAGCATAGACCAGACAGAAATAATATAATAAACCAGTGGCATACTGTACAGTAGTAACCGTGTACCAGTAAAGTTTTGCCAAGTTGGAGGGGAAACTTACAGTCAATGGGATATTTTTTTTATGAATACTTGTGATAACTGACTGTTTCTTTTCCCCTTTGACTGAAGTTTGAGATCGTCAAAAAAGCATTGTTATGTCACCGTGCATTCACAACATTTCTGGATGTCCGACCTCGAGAATAGCATTGTCTGTTTAAATTTGCAGAATTTACTGCACTTTAGAAAGCTTTGTTCTGGAGCCCAATGCAGAACTTTATATTTGAAAAAATAAGCAAACTCCTAGATTGATCCAGAAAGGGACATATACAAGGCATCAAGGGCACTTGAAATTACAAAATAAGGGAGTAATTAATACAAGAAATTCTGTAGTGTCCCTGCTTATTTTTTATGGGGGGGGGGGGGGGGGACTGTAATCAGCATGAAAAGAATGCCAAGTGCTTATCAATAGTATGTATTTGTGAATACAAATGTAGAGAGCTTAGTGAAGAGGCAGGGTGGAAGCAATGAGGGGCAGCGTGCAACACCACTCTGAAAACTTATTTTTTAGGGGTGGCGGGGTGGGGGTGGGGGACTGTAATCAGCATGAAAGAATGCCAAGTGCTTATCAATAGTATGTATTTGTGAATACAAATGTAGAGAGCTTAGTGAAGAGGCAGGGTGGAGCAATGAGGGGCAGCGTGCAACACCACTCTGAAAAAGCGAAGCTAGGGGTCTGATAAAAATCATTATAAGTTACATGTAAGTCTTTGCAAACAATCTTAAAGGAGCACTAGACTGAAAAACAAGGGACGCTTGTTTTTTCAAATTTCACACACATATCATCCACAAAAGATTGATAAACTTCATGCCTCCATAGTGCACAGACAACATAGCATTTGATTTTTTGGGGGACCCCTTAAAATACGCCCTCACTTTTCTGTCTAGTACGCCTTTAACCCTTACATGTAAATACTTAAACCGGTCGTGGCACGCCCGGTTGGACATACCTTTCCATAAAATTATATGAGTAGCTTAACATAACATATTCCTGGTATTATTTGAAAGAACTTGCATACTTCTTTCAGAAATGATAGCTGTTTGATGTTGACGATTTTTGAGAAAAAATGGGTTGAAAAAAAAATCTTCAAAAGCTAGTCAGCTTTTTTTTTTTTTTTTTTTTGTTGCCATTCTTCCAGACCTACAGGTACATTAGCTTTAGCTTAAAAAGCTGTGAACAACTGTCAAAGACATCAAAGTATCCAATTCACATCAAATTTTGTCTGCCCCTATCATCATTATCTGTTTTTGGCCAAAGTTGTGCAAAATTTCATGATTTTTAGCCTTTTTGAGACAATTTTTTGTAAAAAATCATAACTGTGGATCACAGTACAGCTACTGCATGCCAAAAGTATTTAGATAAAGCTTACTTTACATATGTTCAATTGAAAACAAAAAGAGCAATTACCCACTCATCTTTGAAGCATATGTGTGCTGGTGTGGTGGATAGTGACCGAGCTGGCAACGCACACGTCCCGGGTTCGATTACCGGCTGTATTGTTTTTCGCGAGTAATTACAGTGATTTTTATCAATTGTGTATTTTTAATGTTTTGCTTTGGGAAAAGAATATGAGACTGGCATAATTGGAAAGGAAATTTCACAAACAATCTAAATATGTAAAAAATAAAAAAATAAATAAAAAAATCCTCCATTTTAGTTATTCACAAAAAAAAACATTATAAGCTCACAAAAATTGGCCAAATTTTACCATAAAATTGGATATTTATGTTGATATTTTCTTTAATTTTGACTTTTTTTATTGAAAAGTTGAGCATTCATATAAACCAAACTTGTAGTTGATAGATAACGAAAGCAAAGTTGTGAAAATTAATTTTGAGAAAAAAAAAAAAAAAAAATGAATTTTGTTTCTTCATGTTTTTACGCACTGGGCGTTGAAGGGTTGAAGTTAATTTTGATGTGATCAGGGACTTGACTTAACCCATCATGTCAGGGGGTATATTATTAGGGCCTGTGTCTACTTGCCTCTCTTGTACCAAAAATTAGATTAAACTTTTCATGAGTTCCAATCAAGTAGTACTGTAATCATATGTGTGTAATTTGAGCCACCTCTTGTTTAATACAGTATACATATTACATTAGCTGAATACCTGTATACAGTACAGTACATGTACAGTGCATCTTTGCACACACAGGAAACAATTTCCTCAAACATGTCCTCTCAGCATGAAATAATACAACAATTTCAAGGAAAGCCACCACCCACACACAACTGTCGGAAGTACATCCACTGTTCTGATATACTGTATACAGTATTGATATTAAATTGCAGTTCCAAATTGAATTAATTTTACAAATACTGGTACAGATTCTAGTTGTACAGAACAAGTTTGAAGATAGTGAGTTGGGGGCCCTGGACAGCCATGGCCGTGGAAGAAAATATATTAAAAGACTGCATCTGGAGAGCATTTTGTTATTAAGGGCCACGCACCCCAGAATAGAGGGCTTAGGTTCTTAAAAATTCCTGCATCATGCTTTATCTTTTCAAACTATCATAAATGGCAAATGTTCACCCTGACAACAGGTCAGTTACGACAGACCCCTAGCTTTACTGTTTGAAAGGGGCGACCGGTCCCGCCCCTCCGTCGGTCCAGCCTGCCCCTCATGAGAAAAAAAGTAAATTATTAGTATTTCTTTAGATTAAATTATTTTGTTACTTATAAATCTTAATTAGCCTCATAAATGAAATACTTGCGTGTGCATTAATGTGTTCCTAAACAAGTCTAGCACCCTTCCCCATTTAAAATCAATCTAGGGGTCTGACTCTTGAGCGTATAATTCTGCATATACTGTATAGTGGAAAAATCATGGTTTAGATCATTGTTGGACTGGAACCTGGAACTTTCACGATCTCAGTCGTACTGAGCCACCATAAACAAAAAGAACAGTAAACAAGCACCCTTACCTGTTTTTGAAAGTGGTGTCCTGGCAACAGAGACGGTTGGTGACCTTGGGTCAGGGAAAGAAAAACGGGTTGGCAGGAGCAGGAGTCCTTGCAATGCCCTCTGTCGGTGATCGTGGATCTGTCATGGATTCTGGACATGGTGTTCTTGCAATTTCGACTGTAGGCGACCTCGGGTCATTAAATTCAACATTTTGTGTTGATGAGACGATAGGAGTTCTTTCTATGCCATCTGTCGGTGACCGTGGGTCACAAAGTTTAAGCACTCCTGAATTTTTTTCCGGTGTGGTCTGAGGAGTTGATTCCTCATTTAAATGTTCGTGTAAGTTTTCTTTGCTATCTGTGGCACCCATATTGGAATATCTGTAAAGAAAATAAGACATGTATTACTGTACATTATTTCTAATATTCCAACAATAAATAGTGCTGTCACGACATGGCTCTATCGATTATCATGGAAAAAAATATTGCGATATATTGGTATATCGCGATACTATTCAAGAAAACTGACTCATGACACAAATTGTTAATATCACTAACATTACTTCCTTTATGATAAATGCAAGAAAGAATGATGTGCAGATCTAGCAGACGACATGATCGAGTGACTATTACCTTCGTCACGCATGTGTTTGGCAATTCAGTCAACGTGACCATGCATCATCGAAGTGAGAGCCTGAGTGGTATGTTCTAAGCCAATTTTTCGTTCTTTTTGCCAACTTACATCGGAATGTACCAGTGTTGGGTGACGGAGCATGGTTTTTAATTATTTTTTTTTATATATGTTTCACAATATTTTTGCACATTTGTAATGGCCTTAACTTGACTTTTAGATTTAATACCTTAATGTTAAAATTGTAAGTATGAAGTAGCCTAGCCTACAGTAGTTGCGCGAAAATTTCTTAATTGAGTATTAGTTTTTGGTATTGCAATGTGTCGCGAGAGGCATAGTTCATGTCATGGAAAAGAGATATCGCAATGAAAGCACTAACAATAGATATTTTGCTTTGTAAAATATTCTTCTGCTAAAATGAAAAACAACTATTTTGCTGTAATTATGTCTTAACTGTGAAAACTGAATTTAATAATTTAACAAAAACACATCAGTTTTTAAGTTTTATTTGTAGGCTTATTTAAAAATTTTAATATACAATTACCATAACTTAACAGTACCCATTGGTAACAAAACCTTATTGCTTTGAACAGTCATTCATTTATATCAAATTTTGAATCCTGAAAAATAATAGGCTCAGCCTACAACAAGTGACCAATCATGGTTTTCATGTTTGTACTTTGGCTCATTGGGAATATTGTTTGGAAACAATTTTTGAAAAATGTGGAAGTCATCTTTGAATATCAAGAATAAAGCAAATTGCACATAATTAAAAACCCGAACCACACACTGAAGCAAAAGTCAATAGGCTACAATACGCACGCAAAAAAGTTGCACTAAAAATAGTGCAACTCAAACTGCAATATGAAAACTTTCTTACTTTCGTCTAAAAATTCAACCATACATACTGTACTTTGATTCCTTCTTTAGTAATTCATTAAAAAAAATTTATGATGGGGTTAAAACAGTTATCGCCTCAATTTCATATTTTTTAAATAAATGAAGACAACCCTTCAACCCCCCCCCCCAACCCCCAGTAAATAGAATCTCTGAGCCCAAGCAGCATTCATTTGAAAAGGCACTTTTGTGATAATTGTTTAAAAGTGTCTGCAAATTCCCCAACAAATTCTCGCACCTTTGACAGTAATTGAGGTGAACTTTTCATTTTCAAAAGGGGCACTTTATTCATTTTTGTGTGGGGCACGTTTCCCCTGCCCTCCAGGCTCTTACACTTATGTATTGAGCATCACGACATGGACATAAAATTCATTAAAACAAATATGCAATAAATGCCTGAAGAAGAACTATTGACTACTGTAAGCTAGACTTTCTTTTAGTTCTATAGGCCTAAATTCTTTTCCCAAATATTTTTTGACCATTTTCCCATATATATTTTATTTCGCTCAGATGATATTTTATTGCATATCAAACATGCTCCTCCATCCTAATATGTGATGTAAACTTTTTCTCATGCTGGTGACTTGTTGTCTCTCGAGGAAGATTGTAAGGGCAAATATCTGAAAACTAACACTCACCAGCGTAATCTGGCCTGAGATGTGCATTACTTGTGTACGCCCGTCACAAGTCGGACGGATAAAGTTGTCAAAGTAAGCGATTAGCTCCGAAAATCATTCAATTTCATTCTTTTTTGTTGTATATAAGAAGATAAAAACGTATCTAGTAAGTTTAAAATATTATTGCCATCAAATTGGTAGCTCGTCAGTACTATTTTCAATGGTTTTGCCATCATAATTTGTAAAAGTGTTGATCGTATGATAGGTCAAAATCAAAATCCCAATAAAAGTTTGTGTTAGGCTGTCACACTCAGTATTGCAAGTAGTGTGTAGCATGTAGGGCATACTGAGTGAGATGTTTATCTCACTAAGGCCTATGCTGTCTGGCACTTCTCTACTCTTTTGAGTCTAAGTGAAGTCCAGTACTGGGACAAAAATTCTCCACGCCAAAGATTTACGTCAATTTTTTTGAAAACATTACATTTTTACGCCAGTGGTGCTTACATTTACTGTAGGCTAATTCTGCAAGATTATTCAGACTGCTCAAGCTCCACGACGAAGATCTTCGGCGTAACCTAACAGTTAGGCGTACATGTTTTCTAGTACTCCCCGTAGTACTGTCGAATTGATGCCAGCCATGTTAGTATGGCTGTCGTTGGTGATGGCTGGCCGTCCGAGGGTACTACAAAACCCTATACCCTCCTGTACTGTTTTAAGCGAGGTCTTAAAATAATCAGAAAATCTCAGTTTTAAGACCTTATGAAAACGAAACCATTTTACCTTCTTTTTCTTCCACAATGATTAGAATTAATGTTTGAAGCCCATTCATGTCTTAAAAAACTGTTTTAAGGTGATTTTAGTTACTTTTATCTAATTATTTTGGATTTTTCTTTCCATAAAAATCCTCTGACAAGCTCTCCAAAGTACGGTCAAACTTCAAAACACTGCCATTAGGGCTACAACATTTTAGCGGGGGTAACATGTTTTAGATTATTTTAGAAAAAAATTAAGATAATACTTATAAAGTACAAAAACAGTGAATAATCTAAACTATTTCTTAGTTTTATATATTTGTTTTCGCACACATATTTTTTTTACTAAAACTATTTAATGAAATTATATGAACAAATAAAATGTTGTCGGCGAAAAATCAACTTTTAGTTTAGTGGAACATTCTAAAACTTATTTGCGGATGTTGAATAATTAATCACAAACGTGCTGTGACTAAGAAAATGGCGACCAAAATATGAATCTCAGATAACTTTATCCCGTCGTGGTGCTAAATAGGTAAATATTTAGGAAACGTGTTTTTGTAAAAGGGTATTATTTAATTGATATATATTTGAAGTTTCTCAGTGTGTTTTATTATTTTACATCTTGATTCTAGAATATCTTTTTAGTAATGGCGCTGTATAAGTACTTTATTATTATTATAAGAATATCCAAACCGTAAGTTATTTTTCAATCATCAATTTTCTACAACGTGTGAATAAAAAAAAAGAAGAAGGAATTGTTTTTATAATCTATAAGTATAACAACCCTCGTACTCAATCCCAATGTCAACCTGTACTGAGGGATGTGTATAATAACCAAGGCCTACATGTTTTCCATACTGGTATTCTCGAGGTCAAAGAGGGACGTAACTGTGTACGGGCTCAGTACGGTTTTGCTAAGTTGGAGGGGAAACTTTATCATTAGTCAATGGAAAATTAATGGTATTCATAATTAATAATATATTGATTGTTGTAGTAGAGGAATTTGTGAAGAAAAATAAATTCTGCATTGTTACATCGCCGCCGTGCATTCCCGGATGTCCGACCGCGAGAATAGCCTACAACTTACAAGTACAATACATGTCATCAGCTTCAAAGTTAAAAACAGCATAAAGTCAGGCTAAATTATAAATATGATCATATTGGGACTAGGGGCCTATGCCTACTGCTCTTCAACTTTCGCAAACTTAACATTAAGGCCCAGTGCTAGGCTATTAACTTATTATGAAGTATGATTAACTTACCTAACTTACACCACAGTAATCACAGCATATCGTTAGGCCTAATAAATAACACCAACGTTTCGTAACTAGGCCTACGTCGTACTACTAACGTTGTTAGTCAAAGTTACGTAACTTAAATTTACAGCTCAGTCCATGTACCTGTCTACAGTAACTCTTTACTAGGCCTAGCCTAGGCCTAACAATGCAATCACAATAAAAGAATGAGTTTCACTCATACTGAGTCACAGTCAAAACACGTCAACCGTCATTACTGTTAAAGTTAATCTAACTTAATGAAATGTTGGACATTTAATTCACATTTACCCTCAATATGAAAGTCAAAGACGTAATAAACTGCATGGAATATTTGCAAAACCAGTAAACAATTGCATTTCTTACCTTAAATTAAGTTTCAAGCTCGATCACAACATAAAATCTTTTGGAGTATTTACGACGACATGCAGCCAGCAAATTAAAGCCTCGCGAAATTAAAGCAATGGACCAATCAGAAAGCTGTATTGGCTATAAACGAATCACCGACACCTGCTGTGAAAAAAAAGTCGGTTAAGTTAAAAATCGAAGGTTGAGTCACGGGTTCGTCATTAACGAGGTAAACAAAGGACGAATCATTGGAAAAACATTGGACCAATTAAAACAACAGTTATTTTTAAAGAATGATTTACCATGACTGATAAATGATATTCTAAAGAATTTCTTTGAATAAGGGAAGCAAAAGTACACCCTTTTTCGAACCAACGTATCTAAATATGGCATCATATTTAGATAAATAATCATGCAGCTTGAACACAGGGAGTAGGAATATTTCAAAAGTGGGAGATGGGGAGGGGAGGGGGGGGGGTGGGGAAAGGGCAAGGGGTAATGGGGTGGGGAGGAGGGGAGGGGTGGGGTAGGGGATTTTGGATGGGCATACTTTGAATAGGCACTTCGGGCGGATCCATGAATTTCAAGTAGAAGATGTGCTTATCGGTCCTAGACCCTCTTCCACCCCAGGCAAAGTGTCCAAATTCAGCCCCCTTCTCAGAAAATGTTTTGAAAAACAATTAAAAAAAGTATAAGCGCTAGACCGAAAGTAAGGGCGCTCGTTTTCCCCAAATTTCACATATATATTATCCACAACAGATCGATAAACTTCATGCCTCCATAGCCCACAGGCGACGCGTGGGCAAAGGTCACTTGAATATTACCTATGATACCTATGATGTTTTTTGGACGAAAGGCCAGTAGCTTGAGATTTCAGACATAGAAGTGTCAAGTAATTCGTGACTTTCGGCCTTGAAGTGAAAGCGAAAAGCCCGATTACACCAGTGCTTATCCAGCCTGTTCTTAAACAAATTTAAATTGCATACTTGCCTACTTCCACGACCTTCTTAGGTAAATTATTCCATAACTTGCAAATCCGGTTAAAGAAAAAATTATGTTGAATGAATGTGATTGAATAATTTTCTTGTTTTTAGAACCTCTTGTTCTAGTATTATTACAAATAGGTAATACATTTGCAACTCTTGTATCATATATATGTGAGACCATCTTATATACTTCAATCATATCACCTCTTGCTCTTCAAGTTAATGTTGGTAGTTTCAGATTGTTAAGCCTGTCAGGATATGGCAGAGTTACGCAAATGTGGGATAAGTTTGGTGGCTCTCCTTTAAACATTTGAACATCAACTCAATATCATTATTAACCAGAAAATTGATATACCGTTGAGCGGTATATCAATATGATTATCGGTATATGATTTTTTGGGAGACCCCTAAAAATACGCCCTCACTTTTCGGTCTAGTGCTCCTTTAAAACTCAAGTTGTGCAAATTTTCTGATATTTTGAAGGGGGCGCGCTCCGGCCAGAGACCCGCCGTAAATCTCTAATATTTTCAAATAATGGAGCCACTTTGCACAAGTTCCTGCATCAACATCAGTAATAATTAATCCATGGGTAATTTTTAATTATTTTTAAAAGGGAAAATTTCCACACACATTTTGTTTTAAAGGGCACTTTTACTGGCAAAAGGGGTACTTTTTACTGGTAACAGGGGCACTTTTACTTGCCATTTTTGGACTGCCAATGGGTGCCCCGGTTTCTACCCTTTTGTTTAAAGAACCACAGTAAAGCGGCGCAGTGCAACTTGTTTCAAATATCAGATTAGGTTGAAAACCTAATAAAAAAAAATATATATTTGCTCTTTCAGTTTCGATTTTTGTGTGAAAATTTCGAACGGCTTTCAAAATGCGCATTGCAAATATAAAGCGCGCGGGCGAGAGCGTGGGGAACGGGAGGAGGGGGAATTCGAGGAAAAGGAAATCTTCCGGTGTTTAGGAGGCCCCCTCCCCCCTCCCCACACTCCCTTCAATGTACCGGAGTAAAATGACCATAAAAACATAATCACAGGGGTAAAATTCTGCGAAAATCCATCAGCCCGTGCTTGCCAATGGCGAAAATGGTTATATTCAAGGACTAAAAAGGTTGAAGACCTTTTCTTCATAATTTTTCGAGATATGATGAGGGGCCAAAAATGTTGGCTTGCCCGGGGCCTCGCGATTCTCTCGCTCTCGGCGGTCCTGTTTTAAAGAAGAGGATAGTGTCATATCGGATTATAATAATGCATTTCAACATAATACATACAATTCATTCTCTTTTTTTTCTTTTTCACACTTGTATTATGTTTCTGTGTAATTTGTAAAGGGGTTATCTCGCTTACAAGTTCTTTTGAGCTTTTCGAGGATCCCCTCAACCATATAAAGCGTTATCTGTATACATTTGTATTCTGTAAGTGATAGAAATGGTTGAAATAAAATTGTAATCATCATCATCAATTCGTAAACCCCCATCCAACTTCGATTTTTTACTATTGTTCTTATGCTTATTTTTCGTTTGTCAGTCTATTGTTCATTTCTTGTTTTTTTTCTTCAGTATTTCTAGCAAATAATGAATTTTTTTGATCATGGATCGAGCCACCATTGCTTAACGCCTCCCCTCCCCCTCCCTCAATTTTTTTATAATAGTGATCTCCCAGTGTTACTTTTTATGTTTAAAATAGTTCTATATATCTCTGTAGTTGTAACTTGTATTGTTTGTAGGCATTACGTCCATAGGTGTAGAAACCGGGGGCACTAGAGAGCGTGTACCCCTCACTTTTTCGAAAAATGTCAAAAGTGTTCCTTTGAAAATCATCATGCCCATCAATTACTGTCCCTTCAGTTGGAAACTGGCGACTTTGTCAGTCCCATGTACGGGGGAATGTGTTTCCGTTTGGAAATGTGCCCCTTTCTCCCAATGAATTGCCTGCTTTACTTTACGTTGTTGTTTTGGACTCACTTATTCTATTTATCTACAGATCGGGATGGGGGACACCTGACTTAAAAAGTGCCCCTTAAGAGGTCGCTCTTTACATTTTTCGAAAGCTTTACCCATGCTTACGTCTGTAAATATCTACGGGGATGCTTCAGGCCAGAGGGGGCAAATGTATTAGGCGGATGGAGGGAACCCGTGGTCAAAGCGATAGGCGGGATTACGTGGTGAGGAGGTATTTCGTTTTCCCCGTCTGTTTCGAATTCATATCTTTTGTATGGTCATTTCTGTATCTCAGAGTAATTTGGCAACTTTTCTCAGCACCAACCCCACCCCTCCCCCTTCCCCTCCCTTAGGCGGCTCAGGCTGTGCGTTCAATAAAGGTAATCTTAAATATGAAAGAGGATTGAAAAAAAATAAACAAAATAGTGAAGAAATTATATACCCCCGCTTCAATCTTATTGCACTTAAACTTCTGTCGTTTTAAACCAGAAATATGATTTTTTTCGAAATTTGATTTTTGTATGTTTTCTTCGCCAGTTTGTTTTGAAATTCTCATGATAAGATGGGTATGGGAAGCCAATGAACTATTTATTTAAAAGCAAAATATGAATAAATAAATAAAAAAAAAAGGCAATTACAAAACACTATTTTCTTCCTTTTTCGACACGATGTATGCATCGTCAGATCGTTGTCATGATAGCTCATATAATTGTCGACAATGACAAGCAGACAAGCGAAATGCTAATCTGCTGCATGATTGCGTCTTTAACTGCTTTTTGAACGTATGGAACAGAGACGTTGGTGGTGGAGGGGGTGGAGAAAGCGGTGACGGAATCGGAACATGCATACCCCACACGTTTTTCTCAAAAGTTTAAAGGGACCTTTTCACAGAGGAAAAGTGGGACGGCCCTTTATCACAGGAAAAAGTGCCCTTTGCAGCGAGCCGCATACGATTAAAAAGTTACCGTCCAGCTCTATTTCTGTATTTCTAAGAGGGAACGTGCCCTTTAAAACATTGAAAAACGTTCCCTGTCAGATTATATATCTGATGTTTTATTTGTCATTGAAGATGTAACACAGAGTGAGACATAGTCCTAAAACAGTTTAGAATTGTACCAGGCATGTACTCATGCATCTGCCTCTATCCCTAAAGAAAACGTTGGGGCCCAACAGCTCCAAGATACATTTGTTCACTGGACTTTTTCTCTATACCGAAAGAGCATTCTTGATGTATTTTCAAGAGGGTTTATTTAATTCATTCACTATTTAAATTATTTTCTAAGCTTTCTTCAGGTGGTATATTATAGATACCCTCCCTAGATTCCGTTTTACTACTTTTGTGACATATCCCATGGTTTATAAGCCACAAAATCGCAGGACAAAATATGATAGAATACATAAAGACTTTGAGGAATCTGAAGCTATGACATCACAACTAGTCTGATTTCAGTCGTTTCTTTACAAATAACACCAAACTTTAAACTTAATATCTCTTTAACCGAATAAGATTTTTGAATGCTTTTTTCACCATTTTGTTTCTTTTGAAGTTCTCTTTCATTTAAGATGGACTTGCTTGATCCCTTAACTAATCTTTTAAAACTTGCTGACTTAAGTATTCTTTCAATATCAAAGGCAAGTCTCCTCTAGTTGTACTAGCTTTTATTGACAGTTTGACGAAAGTAACACAAACATTTGCTATATGGGCAAGAAATTTTACATAGTGGGGTACTTTGTATTTGGGTTTCGGGAAGAAAAAACTGCTTGTTGGGAGCCCTTGCCATCATTCAGTCATTGACTTGCTGCAAAATGATCTATAACGCAAGTGAATTTGTGCTATCTGGTCTAAGAAATACTCAAATACCGAGTTGAATTGATTTTTTGCGACTGCGAAAATCCTGCTGAAGTATTTTACAGTTATAAGGACCCCTATATTTCTTTTTACGTATATTTTACATCATGCATCAATACAATTATGACTTGACTCTTCATATTTCGGGACATCATGATATATCTTTTTCTGTTTCCCAAGTTTTGTAGATCTTGGTGTAAAATTTTCCTCATTCCCTAAATATCTTGATGATCTAAAATTAATACATTTTCATAACTGCAAATTTAAAAAGACAAAAAGATCTTAAATCTCTTTGACCAACAAAAAAACAACACATTTTCCGGTGGGGGTGGGGTTGGCAGTCATGTATTGCTACTGAAGCTGTAATGCTAACGTGCACGGTCAGAAAGTGTCCTTTAAACCGAACTGCACCCCCCTTTTCCCTCCCTTCCCTTTCCTTCCAAGTTGGAAAATCTTCCGCAATAGTGCACCTCTAAGGAAAATACAAAAAAATCACCGATTTATTGTCAATGCAAAAGTCGATTCTTGTGCCGGTAATAATAATCAAACTATACATAGGGAAAACTTTCCTTAACCGCGTGCCTATTATGCCTGCCACAGCATGTTTTCCCCAAATTTTTAAAAACGTGGCCCAGAAAATGGAAAGTGCTCCTTACCGTGCTTTACCGCCTCTAAGCGATTATGTCTTCATGCATGCACAGTTCCAGATTTGATTGGTCTATTCAGGGATGCAGCTTGCAGTGCCGCCGAGGTCCAATGCGGGCCCAGGGTATATTGAACACACAGGCCCCTTTGATAAGCTAACGTTGATCACACTTGCATACTGTAAGACAATATTTTGCAAGGGCACCCTTTTCTAATATTTATGGGCCCCTGTGACCCCGGGGCCACCAGAGCCGTTTGTAGAAATAACATACAAATAACAAAAGTGTTGGTTAATTTCTTTCTCCCGGGAGGATATCCAGTGATCAGTGACGGTGCGGCAGAGCCTGAAGGGGCAGTGGGGTTGGTGACGATAACTGGTCTCTATCATTAATAAACATAGGCCTACACTCGAGTGAGACTGAGTGAAATTTCAAATAACAGTCTGACTCAGGCCAAGTTTAAAATTTGATAGGAATCTTGAAAATCAGAATGATAAACTTAATTCCATGATTTAACAAAAAAAATGATATAGTTATCTGGAGTCTTTCACTGGATTTTGGTTGGTCTGCCCAAGGAGCTTCCTTGGTCTGCCTTATGTAAGGTCTTGTTAAAAACATCATACAGACCATGGCGTCCCCATCACCTCACCCGCTCCTTCTTCTACTGTTTCACTTTCTCCGCTTGGATTTGGACGAAGGGGAAATTAAATCTTGATACATCTCATTATATGTATATAGGAGGTACAAGTCCCCTTCCCATTTCTCAGTGGCGGCGCCAGGATTTTAGTCATAGAGGAAAGAGAGGCAATTTTGTCTCTTGAGGGGCAAACGCAATGTCTCTGATTCACTTTACATAATTTGTTGAGGACAAGTAGGGGGAGGGGAGTGATCTTGGGGGAGGGGTTTTCACATTTCCGTACAAACCCATTCCCAAAGCGCCGTTATTGTCCTCAGCCTGGGCTGGGCTGGGCTGGTCGGATCGAATCAGGGCAAATTTTCTCATCGCGCATGCGCTCATCCTTCCCAATTCTGGACACTGACGTTATTAATTCCAAAATGGCTGCCTCCATAACAGATGAAGTTTTAGCAACGCTAGGTACTGCTCCAAGGGTTCCCCGCGGTGGAGATAAAGTTTATAAAGATGAATGTGCTTATTGCTTTGGCAGTCCAGTAAGTTTAATACATTTTCAATGTATTCTTTCGAAATGACATTTTAGGCCCCTATTCTTTTTTGTAAGCGTCAAATGACTGCCTAACAATACTGTTAGCACTTTAGTTATTAACACTAGGCTACGTTATATAGGCTACCAACTTACAGTATTGTTTATTTTTGTATTTCACTACTTTTTTGTATGTTGCAAAACTTGTATATAATTGTAAGTAGGGCCTAGGTGTTTTGGTAGTATGTGACCTAACATTATGTATTAGGTAGTCCTGAATGTCAAGGTTTAAAGGAAAGAAATGCCTTAATTAATTTAATGCAACTGGATCATGTCATGGGAATTTTAAAATAAACAATGCAAATTTACATGAAAAAAATATAGCTAACCTAATAGTTGGGGCACAGTTGTACTGTAACAATTGAAAACACAATGGCATCCATAGGGTTCATTTACCACTATTACATGACAGTGTATAAGCCACACTCGAAATACCAAGTTAATAACGGTCATTATGTTAGGCTTCCTATGCGATACCTCCATTTCCCACCGAAAATCATTTCTATGAAAAATCTTTGGCCTACCTGCACATGTCACCTAGTAGAACTTCCTGTAGTACTTTTACCGTCGGACTGATGCCACCCATAATAGTATGGCTGCCGTTAGTGATGGCCAGCTATGCGAGGGTACTACAAAAATCTATACCCTGCTGGACTGTTTTAAGCGATGTGTTAAATGTAAATAGGAAAATCTCCGTTGTAAGATCTTTGTGAAAACGAAAGCATTTTACCTTTTTTTTTTGCCCACAATGCTTATCCATTATGTTTGAAAGCTCATCCATTTCTTCAAAAACTGTTTTTACGATGATTTCAGTGACTTTATAGAAGTATTTACTGGACTACACTTCTTTCCCTGATGAGCTCTCCAAAGTATGGTCAAAGTTCAAAACACTGCTATCGGGGCTTTAAGATTTTAGTGGGGGTAATATGTTTTACGTTATTTAAAATTTGAAAATTAAGATAATACTTATAAAGTACAATTATATAATCTAAACATTTCTTGATGTTTTATTTATTTGTTTTCGCACACAGTTTTTTTTTAACCAAAACTATGTAATAAAATTATATGAACAAAAAATGTAAGCAAAAAATCAACCGGCACTTTAGTGGAATATCCTAAAACTTATTTGCGGACGTTTAAAAGATAGGTGACCACAAATGTGCGGTGACTAAGAAAGATGGCGACAAAAACATGAATCGGAGAACTTTATCCCATTGTGGTACTAAATAGGTAAAGATTTAGGAGAAGTTTTTTGGAAAAGTATATTATTTAGACTAATTGGTATAAGAATATCCAAAAAGTAAGTTATTTTTCAATCATCAATTTTCTACAGCATTAAAAAAGATCATAGGAACTGTATATAATTTATAACAACCCTCGTACGGCATCCTAATGTCAACTGTACTGAGGGATGTGTAAAATATCTACTTGTCACCCCCGACATGAACGAACTGTATTTCTTCTACATCCGATTTTTGATGAAATAAATCAAAACCCACCTCCTGTTTGCTGAAACTCCCAGCTTTTTTGGAGCTACTTTTGTATGTCTGTTGTCACACTGACTAGCTTCGCAAATGGTCACATTAGGTGTGAGCTTGAAAGAAAACCCCTGTCATTTGAGTGTTACGCAAAATTTGTTGAATAGTCGTTTTAATTTTCGATTACTATGAAATTTTGTTTAGAAATGACAAATCATTATCATCAAATGACTGATTGTCAATTTTAAACCATTTTTGGGTCAATCAACAGTTAAAACGATTGTTCAACAAATTTTGTGTACACTCAAACAGCAGGTTTTTTCAAGCTCACACCATTTGCGAAGGATTGTTAATGCCAACAGACATCAAAATCTTGCTCCGAAAAAGCTGGAAATTTCAGCATTCAGGAGGTGGGTACAGATTTTTGTATCAAAAATCAGGTATCAAAGGAATCCCTCTCATAACTTTTGGGGATGACAAGTGCGGGTAGGCGGGGAGAGGGGGGGAAATTTTTCATAGGAATGATTTTCGGTGGGAAATGGAGGTATGACATAGGGAGCCTAATGTTAATGACCCCTATACATGGTATTTCAAGCAGACCCCTTGCTTGATTTTAAAAGGGGCAGGGTGCTAGACTTGTTGAGAGACACATTAATGCGTGCGAGGCGCTGCATGTTTTGGGTGTGGAGTCACGGGGCCCCCTTAAGGCTCAATCGCCTGGTGAAGCTCTGGGATTTTAGCTACAATCATGCATTTCAGAATGAAGCTATTCTGAATGATAAGGACCAGCCATTAACCAAACAGAACAATTGCTCACTATGCTATCATTCTGTGTTCTGTATTCATGTAAGGTATTTCATTTATGAGGCTAATTAAGATCATTAAGTTAAAGAAAAACAAATTAAATCTATAAAAAAAATAATATTATTTTCTCATGAGGGGCAGGGTGGACCCCAGGGGGTAGGGCAGGCCCACGGAGGGGCGGGCTTGCCACTCCTGTGAAACAGCAAAGCTAAGGGTCTGTCAAGTGTGGTCTATACTCTTAAAAACTGCAAGATAAATTCCCAAACAATCCACTGTATTTCCTGTAAAAAAGTTCAAACAATTTTTGTTTGCAACCTCTATCAAATTCAATGAGATGTTAAATGAATTATTAATTGACTAAATGACTGACAGTCAACACCATATTAGGAAGGATATTTTTACCCAAAATTTCAGATTTGGTTATGATTAAATGTAAATACTTTGGATTTAGGCCTAACATGATTTTGCTAGTAAAATCAACTGGAGTTTTATTTTTAAGGCTCATGAGAGTCCTCACAAGTTTTCACCTTCAGGAGGAATCATGGAATAAATATTACAGAATAAATGTCAGTGCACAAGGTGTAGGCTCCTGGAGGGGAGAAATGGAAGATATATTTGAAGAATCGAAGGGTGACAAAAGGTTTTAGATTATTTTCGCAATTATCTTGTGTGTTTAAAGAGTTTCATAACCAGAGATGTGAGAGTTTTTAATTAAAACAAATATTAAAAAATGGGGTCTTTCCTATACAGTCTACAACACTAAATGTTTACAATGATTATGCAACCTATGGTTGCCATTTCAAGTGGGCGTATAGTGGTTAAATTAGTGAATTTTGTTTTTATTTAGATTGCCACATTTTTGCCAGCTTTGTATTAAAGTTGATATCTTTGGCATGCCATCATATTAGTGGTTTGTGGGTGGGAACAACTACTGTTCTAAACTAAGCCAAGGTTTTATGGATACAAAAACCCTGTTTAGTATGACAGCATTTACAAAAAATGATCACCTAATTGGTGAAACCACAATCTGAAATTTCTTACCTTCGCTTGGGCCTTAACAATATGCAGGAAATTCTTGTAATTTATCTTAATTTTTTTGTAATTTTGTAATGTATCTTAAAAATATTAAAGTTTTAAAACAAATGTTTCACTGGATTTAAAGAAATTAGTATAACAAAATTATGGATACAAAATCCTAAACTTTGCAGACTTACTGTACATGTACAGCAATGTGCAGACCTACTGTACATGTACAGCAATGTGCATGAATTTCATAAAAGTTTTGCTTTATTTTATCTTAACTTAATTCAGTAATTTAAATTGGTAAAATGTATTTATTTTTGTCAAACATATTTGATTACAGATTAAAGAATTAAAATCCCTCTTCCAGGGTTAATATGTTTGGTGGCCCAGTGCAGGGAAACTGAATTTTATATGTGTGACAAAGATCAGATTTTTAAATGAAATGAATGAGGAGGGCTTCATTATGCACTTGTCAGTTGTCAGTAACTCACATGTGCGTCATTGTACAAAATTGTCAGTCACCAGAGTGACTATGAAGTGAATCAATTTACTTCAGACCCATTGACTTTGTACAGAGGTGAGTGATTTGGTGTAAGTCATTTCATAAGAAATGTCAGTCACCTAAGTGGGGTGTATCAATGTACACGTTTTGGTCACCCACCTTAGTGCAATGACTCACCTTGTCATCCTTAAGGATCATTAATCAGAGACTAAACTGGTTTCTTGAGACCAACAGAATCCTTTCCCCTGACTAAAGCGGCTTCCGAAAACGTCGCAATACCCTAGACCACTTAATTACGCTCAACACCGCTATCCGGGAATCCTTTGCAAAAAAGGAACACCTCATTGCCATATTTTTTGACCTTGAGAAAGCTTTCGACACTACTTGGAAATACGGCATTACCCGCAAACTTCACACTGTCGGCCTTAGAGGCCATCTCCCCATCTTTATTTAAAACTTCCTCTCATCCAGGCGGTTCCAAGTTCGTATTGGCCACACCCTCTCCAACCCATACCCTTAAGAAGAGGGCGTCCCCCAAGGCAGCATCCTCTTTCCCACTCTCTTCAACCTGAGCATCAATGACATCGTGGATAATCTTGGCCCCAACATCAAACGTACCTTATATGTGGATGACTTCACCATCTTCTACTCCTCCTCGAGCTTTCCTATTGTTGGAAGTACATGTAGGCTCCAAACCAGCCTCGACCTGCTGCAAGACTGGAGCAACAAAAACGGTTTTAAATTCTCCAAAGACAAGACAGTCTGCATGCACTTTTGTCATTTCAACAACCTCCACCCCAACCTGAACTTTGTGCTCAGTGGTAATCGCATCCCAAAAGTTGAACACACAAAGTTTTTGGGTCTAACTCCAGACCCTAAGCTTACCTACAAGCAACACATCACCAACCTGAAACTGAAATGCAACAGCTCCCTCAACTCCTCAGACTCCTCTCCAGCACCACTTAAGTTGCGAACCGCTTTGCTCTCCTCAAAATTTTTAGGCTCACCATTCGTGCTAAGCTTGACTACGACAATATTGTCTACTGTGTCGCTCACAACTCATACCTCAACCACATAAACACCATCCAAAATGAAGCCCTCAGGCTTTGTTTAGGTGCTTACAGGACCTCCCCAATCACCAGCCTTCATGTTGAAGCCAACGAACTCCCCTTTCTACTTAGATGTACTCCCCTTTCTACTTAGATGTAGAAAGCTTAGCCTATTCTTTGCTTTTAGGGTCCTCACCAACACCCAGAACCCTGTTTACAACCTCATTAGGTACCCCAATTTCTCCACCCTCTTTGATAGGACTAAAACCCTATCCCCTCCCTTCAGCTTACGCATTAAATCAGACCTCTTCCATCTCGGCATCAACCCCACCACTCTCGGCACCTTCTCCTGGCCCACTTTTCCTTCTTGGGCCACCCCCCTCCCTTCTGTCCACTTGGGCCTCTCCACTCATCACAAAGCTCAAACCCATCCTAACTTCTTCATCAATCTCCACAACCAAGTCAAAGACCAACTCTCAAATTACACCTCCATCTATACTGATGGGTCCAAGGAGGGCAACAAGACAGCTGCTGCTGCGGTCATCCAAGACATCACCCTCAGTAGCAGACTTCCCGACTACTCATCTATTTTGTCAGCCGAGGCTCAGGCCATTCTCCTTGCCCTCAACTTTATTAGGTACTCATCCGCTCAGCCACTTTGTTATTTTCTCCGACTCAAAGGCTGTTCTTACTTCTTTACTCAACCTTAAATGGGATAACCCCACATGCCACCTTGACCTCCGCAAACTCTTTTCTTCCACCCTCTGCAGGAAAAGTATTCTTTTCTTCTGGGTACCCAGCCATGTTGGCATCCTGGGTAATGACAGGGCTGATGCAGCTGCTAAGCTTGCCCTAACCCTCCTCCCTGCCCCTTTTTCCAAAACCCTCTCTGACATCAAACCGCTTATCGCTTCTCTTGTTCGGGACCACTGGCAAACCTCATGGAAGTCCCAAATTGATAACAAATTTCATGTCATCCAGCCCACAATTCCGATCAAAGCCACCATCAACAACCTCTCTCGTATTGACAACGTTCATATTACCCGTCTTAGAATTGGTCACACTCATCTCACCCACTCCCACCTCCTTATTGGCTCCCCCAACTCCTCTGCAACAATTGCCATTACACCCTTACAATCCATCATGTTCTCCTTGCTTGCCCCCTGTACAACCTTCCCAGAGCTTCCCTCGCTCCCTACTACTCAATTGCTGAGTTCTTCCAGAAAAATCCTCCGGATAAAATGATCTCCTTCCTTCATCATGCCTCCCTCTACGACCATATTTAATTCTCCTTTTCCACCCCCTCTCTACTTTGTTTTTGTTTCAACCATGCACCTCCCCTCACGATCACAGCTTTCTGACCTTTTGTCCTTAAATTTCTCTCATTCTCCCCCTGTTTCCTTTACTTCCCACCTCTAGAATGATCTGACCTCTCAGGCACAATTTGACCTTAGTTGTTGTGGTGCCGTTAAGCCATCATCAAACAAACAAACAAACAGTATACTAAATATACCGTATTTGACGTATTAAGCGGCCGGGATGCTTACAAAAATATAATTGCACCACTTTTTTGGGCAGAAGTTTTTTCTTCATAAGTGCCCATGCTCCGGGCCATGTATGGTGTGCTATTCAAACTGTATTTGCAAAAAAGCAAATAATGTTATAGGCTCTTGTGGAGTTAGTACAGTAGCTCAGTTGGTAGAGCGCACGACTGAGATGCTGGAGGTACCAGGTTTAAGCCCCGGTCAGGTCCAACCCGTTTTTCCACAGCTATGCAGACAGATACGACAAACATTCAAAACGGAAGTACGTCATTTGCAGCTCCTGCTCCCCATTCAGCTGTTGAGAGAGAAGTGGCAATGATTGAATGGCGGTCGCTGTCCTTCGGCGGGGCATTAAGCTGTCGGTGACGAAGGTAGGACAGTCACACCCTACCCACTTTCTAAACACTATTTGAGAAGAGAAGTGTGAAAACGGTGTTCATTCATTCCTTGAGCTAGTGGATGGATGATGCGCCATATGGGCAGCTGTCCCCTATGCTAAAGCTATGATGTTTGTAAAGTGATCTTGAATAAACTTGTATAGAAAGGGTGCTATATAAAAATATTTACTATTATTATTATAATTATTATAAAACATATTTTAAGTCTTTAAATTAATCAAATAAATTATGTTAACAGTCAAAAAATGGCTTAATACGTTGTGGAAACATTTGTATTTTGTCATTTACAGTGGTTTCTCTTTTTTCAACAGGAGAGTGAAATTGGGCTGTACGTCTGTATGAATACCTTCATTGGGTTTTGTAAAGAACATGTCAGCCGTCACCAGCTTCGCACAGGAAATACTGTCTACTTTCATATCAAATCTATCAAGACAAAGGTACTGTAATTTCTTATTCCAGCTAGTCAAAGCCATCTGGAATGTATTGTTTGTTTACTGAAATACAACAAAATTGGTTACTAATACATATACATGTATGTAAGTAGGAAGGCAAAAAATATTTTCCTAGTCAAAATATTTGTTGTGTAGGCCTATTTACTACATTACTTGCCATACCAAAATATTTGTTGTGTAGGCCTATTTACTACAGGCCTATTCACTACAGTACATGCCATACCAAAATATTTGTTGTGTAGGCCTATTTACCTCAGTACTTGCCATACCAAAATATTTGTTGTGTTAGACCAAATAAAAAAAGCATTTGTGGGGGTTGGAATTATTGTAATCATTTGGGTTACAGCAAACAAGCATGCTTTATAATTGTAACCTTTATTAACCATATTTTGCTGTTAAATTCACTTAGTTCTTTCATTGTGATGTGTGATTCAGTGGTGGAACAAGTGATTTGTTTGCCAGTTTAAATTTGTGTTTGGGTTGGGACCCAAATCTTAATTTTAGCTTGCAGCCCATGAGGTTAACCCAACATTCCCATCCTATTAATGCGCCGCTGTATGTGATGGTTACCTTTATAGAGGGATTTCTTCATGTGACTCTAACTCATCTGGAAGCCATTTTGCTGGGCAAGCGTTGTTGTGTTTCACACGTCTTCACACAGCTAAGTCACATCACACGTACAACAAACATACTGCCTGCTGACGTACCTACCAGTTCAGTAAATTTTATAGTTTTTTTTTTTCGCGGCGGTGATTTTACTTCATATTTTCCTAACGTTTTATATATTTACCGGGTATACGAAGAGTAACTTTTATGTGAACGCCATATGATTGTTTGCGCTATATGCAGACAAAGCTTACATACCTGGCATAAAGTGCTCACTGCAAATCCTATACCGAAGGTTGAAAGACGTTGCATCGTACAGCAGAAACCTACTTGAAACGTCGATCAGGAACAGATGGAAATCGAGAAAACATCTTTTTATTCTCCCGCACACATCTATTAGTGCAACCAACGGCACAGCAAGATTCCGGCCTAATTTTCTTACAAAAATTATCTTATATAACAACATGCAAGCGTTTGTAAGTCTAAATAAGTGTACAGCAGACAATCGTTCTCGCTTGACAAAATGGCTATGTAAACAAAGTCATGTGACCTCATGATGTCATCTGAAACACCCTAATCCATTGTAGAAAATCAATCAAACTCATCTCATTGCATACTACAGTACCAAAACGTGTGAAATATCAAGTAAATCATTCTAAATAGATGCCCAGCTTGCAAGTGTATTGCTTGGTGATTTGTTCAAACCTGCTTGTAGGTTACTACTGTAGTTCTCTCTGAAAAATGAAGGCGTCGTTTTAACTTAGTAGTGTGACTTTTTAGATAACACCATGTCTAATTTTTTAAACTCATATTGTTGAATTCTGTTTAAAGTATTCATTAGAAATGAGTATGGTTGATATCAAAGGTTATTAAAGAAATATTCCCATGGTTTTTTTAATATTCCCATAGATTTTTGTAATATTCCCATGTTTTTTTGTAATATTCCCATAGTTTTTTGTAATATTCCATAGGTTTTTGTAATATTCCCATAGTTTTTTGTAATAATCCCATGGTTTTTTTTGTAATATTTCCATAGTTTTCTGTAAAATTTCATTTGAAAGAGCATACTTTTAGAGCCAATTTGGCACAAATATCAGGTTGATATCATATTCAGTTCAGGAGATATTAATTGAAGATTAGCCACTTGCATTTAAAAGTTTTTATACAATATGATGAATTCATGTTTGATGATGTCATAGAGACAATTCCATTGCAAATGTGTATGTATTTCTTTGAACATAAATTGGTTGTTTCTGTATGATTAGAAACAACTTTCCATAAGGTATTGAAGTAGGGTATATTTGGCAATGTATATAAATACCTAGCTTTCATCAATTTATTTTCATAGCAGGTTTTACCAATAAAAAGGATGATAGATTTTGATAAAATACATCAACTTTGTGGGAGAATTTGTTGCTGTGATGTTGTACTGAGCCTTTTCCTATTCGCTTTTTTTTTTTTTTTTTTTTGTGAACCTTAAAGTTTGAATATATGCTGGTAGGAATACCATATCAAGATAATTTTTGTACTAAATTGTTTCTAAAATTTTTATCTTATTAAAGATTACGAAAAAATATGGGAATATTTCTTTAATATCACTACTTTTTTAATGTATACATGAATGAATGACACAGCGTTTACAGTTCAATGACCATGATGTACAAGTATACACCTAATACGCTACGTTTTCTGCGACCAAATTGGCCTATTAACGGATTAAGCAGTCAAGAACTTCAGTGCATCAAAGAACTTGGTATTGATCGCAACTTACATCCCGTATGTACAATACATGAGTGTGAAAGCCATGCAATGGGTACTATTCAACGCAAATATCGGGGTAAACGAGGAACAAATTCTAGGATGAATTATTCTGCAAAACGAAGAAACAAATATTTTTCTAACTTTGACATTATTACAGGACCAAATCATGGTAATCTTCGCTCCCTGAATAAATGTGTGGATATTATGTCAAAACCACGCAACCTTAGTTTTGCGACTGTTAACGTCCAGTCTCTCGCCAAAAAGTTTAATCCACTGCTTGAACATACCTGTAAGTTCGGATACGATGTTATGACACTAACAGAGACTTGGATTAAGGATATTGACGACCATACCAAAGCACAATTCGATGCGGTTGGTTTAAACATTCAAATTTCACCACGGCAGGAGAGACAAGGTGGTGGCGTTGGCCTTATATGCAAATCACATTTTTTCTGTGAAATTATCCCGGAGTTAACAAGATCATGTGACACATTTGAAGTCGCTACATGGCTAGTAAAGGGCAAACAGTGGTCTCTTGTCCTACCAGTCATCTACAGACCACCTTACTCTCTATATCACAAGTACACAATATCCCAATTTTGTGATGAATTTGCTGACTTCATGTGTAGTCTAAATTTACATAATCATGACTTCATTGTTAGTGGCGATATTAACATTCACTATAATGACAAGGAAGACTCAGACAATCAAACTTACATGGAACTTCTCTCGCATTTCAATCTAACACAACATGTCGTCTGCCCAACCCATAAGCTAGGAAATACACTGGACCATATTATTTCAGTCAAACTCTTCAATTGCGCCATTGGAATTCACTGTTCCTTGCGATGACTTGGTTTTTTCTGACCATTCAGTCATAAGTACTCGTGTGTCTTTCATTGTAGACGATGTAGAGCGAAAATTGGTTAAGTTCAGACCAATGAAAAGGTGAACCACATGATGTAACCAATGGAATCAATGATATCGTTTGTGATATCATGGTCAGCTCCAGTCATAGTGTGGATTCAATCACCAGTGAGTTGAATGATGGTCTTACCTCACTATTGGAGAACCTTGCACCTCTCAAGAGTAAACGTATTTCTACGCACACGCAACATTTGTGGTTTAGCGATGAGTTGTCAGAACTAAAGCGCGAAAGAAGATGTCTTGAGAAACAATGGCGCTTGTCCAAGAGACTTGATCACTGGAACGAATACAAGGAATGTAGAGCGAAATATAACCAATCACTTTATACAGCTAAAGTACAATGCTATTCACAGGCCATATCTGACTGATAATGACTCGAAGCATTTGTTCAATACTGTATCAGGTCTGTTAGGTAAGACATCCGGCAACCAGTTTCCAGAAGGATGTGATTCAAACTTACTCGCAAATAATTTCGCGGACTTTTTTCATTCAAAAATTGTAAATATCCGACAGGAGTTAAAGGAATTTCCATCATATTCAGCTCCGTTTCGCACTTGTCCTCGTTTTTGTGCATTTTCACCTGTGTTGGAAACCACCGCATTTTAAATGTCATGAGATCTTCCAAACCAACCACGGCTGAGATTGACCCGTTTCCTTCGCCTTGGATTAAAGACAACTTGATACGTTTGTGCCTCTCATGACTCGTATAGTCAATCTTTCATTTACTTCTGGCGTGTTCGAGCATCTTGGAAAAAGGCAGTTGTCCTTCCTCTTCTTAAAAAGCAAGGTCTGGATCTTATCGCTAATTATCTACCCATATCCAATCTCACATATGTGTCAAAGGTAGTGGAAAAATGCGCACTTCTACAGTTCAATGATCATTTTTCAAATGGTGACCTTCTACCGTCATATCAAAGTGCTTACCGCAGCAATTATAGTACAGAGACGGCACTTATGAAAATACATTGTGACATATTGGCAGCCATGGAAAATCAAAAAGTTATAGCACTTGTTGGTCTCGATATGTCCGCGGCATTTGACACCGTCGACCACGCCATTCTCTTGAAGACTTTAAGCAACATGTATGGAGTACAGGATGACGCACTGGCGTGGTTCCAAAGCTATCTGTCCAACAGATCATTTTATGATTCTGTTCAGGATGCTTCTACTGATTACAAGAACACAAACTTCTCTGTACCCCAAGGCTCAATACTTGGGCCAGTGTTGTATTCCACTTATGCCAGCCCGTTAGGTGGTGTAATTTATGCCTTTGACATCAATGTCATGGGATATGCTGACGACCATGCCCTCTATAAAGCATTTACACCCAAAGGAGAACTTGAAAGAGATGCCATTTTAAACCTGGAAAGTTGCCTATCTGAAGTTCACTCTTGGATGAATTCAAACAAATTAAAACTCAACCCTCGTAAAACAGAGTTTATCTTGTTTGGTAGCAAACACCAACTACAAAGTGCAACTCCCATTCCATGGTGGTGAGTGGTATCAAGTAAAAAAATCTACCTCAATCAAATATCTTGGAGTTTACTGGGATGAATCACTGTCATTTCGCCAACAGATTAAGGCTAAATGTAAAACTGCACTCTTCAATCTCAGTAGGATCAGGAGCATAAGGAAGTACTTGACAATTGATATTTGCCAAACACTTGCCTCATCTCTGGTTTTACCTCTCCTCGACTATTTAAACACCTTGTACTATGATCTTCCTGATTGTGATATAAAACAGTTGCAACGGGTCCAGAACATGACTGCCAAGATGGTTCTAGGTAGAGGAAAGTTTGATAGTGCTACTGACTCTCTTCGCTCCCTTCACTGGCTACCAATAAAATCCCGAATAACATATAGAATTGCAACATATGTCTACAAATGTCTTCATGATCTGGCTCCTTCATATCTTAAAGAACTCATCATTATACGTACAGGTCGAACAGGTTTACGCTCTTCTTCTAACACCATGGGCATTCTCCTCGACATTCCTCTCACAAAACGCAGAACATTTAAAGACAGGTCGTTTGCTGTAGCTGCCCCTGTCACATGGAATAGTTTGCCATCTTCTCTTCGTTGCATCAATAACTACCTGACTACGATAATTTCAAACGGGAACTAAAAACTGTTTTGTTCACCCAGGCTTTTTTATAATTGTTTGTGTTTATCTTTATCCTATGAACTTTATTAACTTTATGAACAGTTTTATTTATTTTCTGTACAGCGCCGCTGAATGTGCATTGTATAGATATTGAGCGCTATATAAATATATAAACATAAACATAAACATAAATGATTAACGCAAGAGAAAATGATTTGCAGATCTAGCAGACATCATGATTGCATGACTAATACGTTCTAGATTTCATCACGCATCGCATGTACATGTTTGGTAATTCAGCCAACGTGACCATGAATCATCAAAGTGAGAGACATTTTTTGGGCCAATTTTTTGTTCTTTTTACCAACTTACATCGAAGCATGCCGGTGTGGGGTGAAGGAGCACAATTTTTAATTAGTTTTTTTATGTTTTACGATATTTTCGCATGTGTTTCAAGTTGATTCAGAAACGATCATGGCCTAAACTTGAGTTAGTACCATACAAATTAGCCTAGCCTAGTTGCGTGAAAATGTCTTAGTTCTGTATTAGTTTTGATATCATGATATGTGTTAAGAGACATATTTCATGTCATGGGAAAAGAGATATCGCGATATCGCGATAATCAACCTATCATGACAGCACTAACCATTACATGCACGAATATGTGTTGAAATAATCTAGAGACTCCAGAATAATACAGCCTCACATTTTGGCAGAGTGCTTTTAAATTACCCTCCTAATTACGGAAGTAAGCCACACCCACCTTACCCATGTGGTAATAGTGCTCCGTTAAGAGGTGAGCTGATCAAATAATAAGGTCATTCTTACTAGGGCTGCCACGATATGTGGATAATCGCGATATCGTGATATTGTGTTTTCCATGATTTAAAAAATAACCTGATCAATAAATCGTGCCATTTTCACTTGTAAACTGCTTATTACACTAAAAACTTGTGAACAGAATTTCAGAAATATTTGAAATGATTGAGATTTTGAGAATATGTTTGCAGCAAATCTATTGTAATTTTCTTATGCTTCCTTTAGTTCTTAAATTTAATGGAAAATTTGAGATCAACATGCTGGCTGAAAACGAAAGCATTTTACTGAAACTAATATTCATAACATAAATATCGTGATATGGTTATATATCACGAAACGTTTGATAATCGGTATATCTCATTTACTCATATCATGACAGCCCTCATTCTTTCACTGTTTTTCCCATTGTTATATTTGAAAGCTTTCAGTCTTTTCATCTTATTTCTACCTTGATTTTCTTCTCTAACAGAAACCAAAAGAAGAAAGTAGTCAACCCAAAGAAAAACCAACTCGACTTGCTATAGGTTTGTATACAGATCAGTAGCCTTTTACTTTTCTTTTCATCTCATCCACATGCACTGGCGTAGCCATTGGGGTGGGGGGGAGGGGGCATGGGGCCATTTCCCCTCAATCCCGCACCCCAAAAAATAAATTACACTTAAAAAAATTATGAGACCTATTACCTGTATACGTCATAATGCCTGCCTAAACAATAATTTCCTGTAGTATCTGCAGCTGATTGGTTGGGTAACAAAGGGAAAATTGCCCCAGCTGATTGGTCAAAGTGCTGTGTTAAGTTGTGTGAAATTCTACAAGATTAAAATTCTACAAGTTCTTAATTTACAAGCTTAAAAAAATGATTTTGAAATTTCTGCTTTCAAAAAGTTTACCCAGAATGTTCATATTTTTCATCTTTTCTGATGTATTTATATTACATGATTAACTAAAACATTTTCTTTTTTGCCTTTTTCAGGTGTGGAGGGTGGTTTTGATGTGGATGATGAAAACCAGTATGACATCGATGAACAGCATTCAGTCGTTCTCCTACCTGATTTCAAAGTAATACCCCTTCCCAACCCAGACCTACCATTACAGGTGAGTAACCTTCCAGAGACTCAATGTTGCATTACCAAATGCAAACCCCTAGCTAATGCAAACCCCTAGCTAATGCAAACCCCTATATCTCCTTTTCCTATTCCACACTCAGACCTCCATCTCTCCATCACCAACTACATCAACAAAACCTGGCACAACTCCTGGAATTATGAAACCAGTAATAAACTTCACACCATCAAACCCCAAATCTGGACCAACACCCCTCTGCATAGTCGTAACCGCAGGGAAGACATCGTTGTCACCCGCATTCGCCTCGGCCACTCCTCTCTCACTCACTCCCATCTCTTATCCGGCTCCCCTGCCCCTCTCTGCCCCACTTACAACACCAATCTCTCCATCAAGCACATTTTCTTAACCTGTCCCCTCTACCAAAACTCCAGATCTCTCTGTCTCCTCACTCTCTTCAATCTCGGACCTATTTGAAAACAATTTTTCCTCAAACATCATCAACTTCCTCCGCAACAACAACCTCTTCCACCACATATAATCTCATCCCCATCTCCCCTTCTACACCTAACCTTACACACCTCTTCTTTTCACCTAACTTTTTCTCCCACATTCAGCTTTTTCCCTTTATATCTCCTTTACGAACCTTCTATCTCCTCACTATCCTAACTCTTACACCATTATTTATTAACATTTATAAACTGATGCGGTGCTGTTAAACATCAACAAACCAACCCTAGCTTTATCCAGAATGGGGCAGGGGGGTCACTGACCACACAAGGCATTTATAAGACCTCAAGGGCACTTTGAGGGCAGGTTTGAGGGCACTTGAAATGTAAATAAGGGAGAAATCAAAGCAACAAGTAGTGTCCCTGCATCTTTTTATATTGGGAAATGTAATCGGCATTAAAACAAGGCAAAGTAGTTCTCAAAGGTGTGTGTTTATGAACAAAAAATGTAGAGTGCTTAGTGAAAAGAGGCAGGGTTGAGACAATGAGGGGCAGGGACCTGGCCTGATTTGGTGATGGGAATCTTACCTTACCTACTGTATCTGTGTCATCCCAAATGACACAGAAGGTCTTCACAAGCCTGCAGGATGTGACAAACTTTGTCTTAATCCAGGTTCTCTTTCCTTCTCAGCTGTTTTTCTCCATGTTGTTTTGGGTCCCTATTTTCTGTTTCCCTTGAGGTGCCCTTGTGAGAGCATTTGTGCTTTTTGGTTCCGATGAGATAGCATCAGGAACCTATGCGTTCATGATGGCATGTGTGTTGGTTTATGTGTGTGTGTATGTATGTGGGTGTGTGTGGGGGTGTATATGTGTGTGTGACGGCCAGCTTGTAAATGCGATATCTCAAGAACGATACATTTGATTAATGTCAGATGTGGTACCGAGATAGCCCATGGTCCGTAGATGTGCCCTATTGTGTTTGATGTTAATGTCATGCTTATTAATTAGTAGGTGGGGCTTAATGTAAATCTTGAAATCTTCATATTTTAATAACCACGTGTCTGTTTTATTTCATATTTGGAATAATTATGATGTTAGCTGGTGTGTACATGTTCATGATTTCAAAACATTGAATTTCATTAGTATGTGTAGTGGGGCTTAATATGATTTCAAAACATTGAATTTCATTAGTATGCGTAGTGGGCGGGGCTTAATATGATTTTGCTGAAAAGAGCTTGTAAACACCATATCTCAAAAACTATAAAATAGATTCACGTCATGTGTGGTACACAGATAGCTCATGGTCTGCAGATGTGCTTTAATGTTTGTGGTGGTTGTTTCATGCATATTAATAAGTGGGCGGGGCTTAAAGTGAAAATTTTGAATAGTTTGAAAAGTGATAAATGAGCAACTGTATGTCCGTTTTGAGTCATATTGGGCATGGTAATATTGTTGGTTATTGTGTACATGCTTATGATATCAAGAGATGTTATTAATATGCATGGTGGGCCTGGCTTAATGTGAAAGTGCTAAATGATGTAAACACCATACTGTATCTCATGAATGGTATATCAGATTTATGCCATACAGTATGTCGTACACAGATGGGCCATGGTCTGTACATATATTCTAATGTTGTGGTAGTGATGTCATGAATATTAATGAGTAGGCAGGCTGGCTTGCTGAAAAATTGTTGAAATTTGATAAATGAGAAACTGTTTTTGCATCGTACTTGCTATGATAATGTTTTTAATTATTGTGCAAATTCTGTTTGCGTCTTCAGACATGGCCAATAAAGTTCCATTTCTTTTGTGTAATGTCATCGCTAAGGGGTTGAATATCAGCTCTTTGAAGTACTTTCTTGTTTAAATTCTCTGTTGCCATCTTATGTTTAAAGGAGTACTAGACCGAAAAGTGAGGGCGCTTGTTTTTGCGAATTTCACCAATATATAATCCACAACAAATTGATAAACTTCATACCTCAACAGCCCAGAGAAGATATGCGGGCAAAGGTTACTTGAATATTAATATTACCAAACAATTACTATACCGTTGTGTGGTAGATTAGCATTTGATTTTTTGAGGGACCCCTGAAAGTATGCCCTCACTTTTCAGTCTAGTGACTTTTAAGATCCTTTGTAACTGAAATTATACTACATTTATATCTAGAGGCAATAACTCAGGCACAAACCTATGTGAAGTGACGATCTTAAAGTTTTCGTTTCTCTTCTTTGACAGTTTCATTTATGTTGTGGATGCCACATTGCTTCTTTGATTTAAATTTACTATTTGTGTTAGCTTTGTGATCCACATCTACAGTTGGAAGTTGCCCCTATTCAGATCCGTAATTCCTGGAGGGGGGGGGGAGGACATGCCCCCACTTTTCCGTATTATTTAAAAAAATCATCACAATTTTTGGGAAAATTTGCCTCTTGTCCCCACTTTTTGGATAAGAGGCCATGTCCCCACTTTCGAGATGAGAATTACGGCCCTGCTCCTTTTGTATTAGAACATCCACTCTTAGACCAAGAGGTTTAATTTATGAGGCTCTAATGTTGTTGAATGTACCCTCAGCCAATTCTCAGCCAACATAATTATGTAGTTCATAGTTCATGCATGCCCTTTTACTATTGTGAAGTGAGACCATTGTCAGAGACAATTTAATCATTGTTTACATTTTGTGGGAAGGTCCTTATTGTTTACACTTTGGTGGAAGGCTATTATTATTCTCAATTTATTTAAAGAATTTTTTACTTTGTTTATTGTTTGGATGAAAGATCCTATATGTTTTCAGTTTCAATAAGGAAATGTCTTTAGTATTTCTAATTCTCAGGGAAAGTCCTTATTGTTTTAATGTTGACAGGGAAGGTCCATTTTGTTTCAAACTTTAGAGGGAAAGTCCTTATTGTTTTAATGTTTACAGGGAAGGTCCATTTTGTTTCGTACTTTAAAGGGAAAGTCCTAATTGTTTTAATGTTTACAGGAAAGGTCCATTTTGTTTCATACTTTAGAGGGAAAGTCCTTATTGTTTAAATGTTTACAGGGAGGGTCCATTTTGTTTCGTACTTTAGAGGGAAAGTCCTTATTGTTTAAATGTTTACAGGGAGGGTCCATTTTGTTTCGTACTTTAGAGGGAAAGTCCTTATTGTTTTAATATTTACAGGAAAGGTTCATTTTGTTTCGTACTTCAGAGGGAAAGTCCGTATTGTTTTAATGTTTTACAGGGAAGGTCCATTTTGTTTCGTACTTTAGAGGTAAGGTGCTTATTGTTGTAATGCAAAATCTTATTATTGTAAATTAAATATGTAAATTTAGTACTAAACATATTAACACTCTAATACAATTGACTTTGGAAATCATTCAGTTTTGCTCAGTAAAATTATTGATATAAAAGGATGTATTTATATTCTGTTACCTTCCAAAGCTGCAACTTGCAGTAGCTGGCATTATTAGTGCAGAGTCTGCCTCCAAGCAAGAGGACATTGCGCATGGGATGGTGAGAAGAGATTCGTCAGCAAGTAAGATTATCTGATTCTTTCAAAATGAGAATTTAATGATTTTTGATAATTGTTTCCAGGATTGTGAGAGAACTCAGACTTCAGATTTTAAGATACATACACCCATAAAAGTACACCTGTGACACATATGAAAGAGGCAGGCACGTCTCGGGAAAATTGTGTTATGAGGACATTTACGTCACTTCTGGTTGTGGAACGCACAAGATCTCTGTCTGCACACAGTGGCACGTTGTGTGTGTTGAGTTTCATGTACAGTGTATGACGTAATAACATTACGAGAAACTTTTTATCAACGTATTTGTCACAAAGAAAAAGTAAAAGAGAAATATTATCAAGATAATACTACAATAGTAGTCACTAGATGAAATTTACAGGAGAAAAAGAAGATGAGGAAAAAATTGAAATAAATGATTCTGCTGGAATTTAAACTCACAACTGTTGCTTGAAAAAACAAAAACACTAAAGTCTATCGCTTTAACCGACTGAACTATTACATGTTATGACACTTTCTGGGGTTTTATTTAATATATACTGTGAAGAAAGGGCCAACGAATCACACAGCAATTGGTTAAAATTTTGACCAATCAAATAGTTTGAATCGAGTTTAAAACATTGTGTCCATATGACGATTTTTCTACTTTAACCCTTGTCGGACTGGAACTGCCGAGGGGATTACACTCAATTTCAGTCTGACAAGGGGCAAGTGCCATTACAGACAATACAGCCAGTGATTTGTGAATGCACATATAGCATAGCAAGGTTTAACGTCCCGAAAGCATCCAGTGCTGGACATTATATCAAGACGGCCACAGCCTTTGATAACCAATTGTGAACTCACTGGTTGCAGACCCACCGGGATAAGAACCTGGGACGTGCGGGTGTTAGGACAAAGCACTAACCACTACATCACGGAGGTCTGCAATATGATTAACAAAAATTTACTAGGCTACAAGTTGATGCCAAAGGAAGGGAAAAAGCTAGATTCTAAACCAAATTTAAACCTTTGTTTTTTCTTGTTTGTAGTGCATGGATTTGGATAAGGGTGGGGCAAGTGGTTAGCATAATTGGTGAAACACACACTTTTCAGGTGAAAGGTTATAGGTCTGATCCGTGGTCAGGTCATATCAAAGACTGCAAAACCGGACCTGCTTTGAGTGTGCGTGAATAGTAAAATACTATACAAGAACTTTATATCACAAGAGCTGCATGTTATAATTACTGCAATTATTATCATAGGGTGGAAATAGTATTCTCAAGTTGTCAAATTTGTGTTGGAGGAAGGGCTGCTATGTGAGGGGCAGGGACTGCTATGAGAGGGAAAGGGGCTACTATGTGATTGGAGGGGCTTTTATGTGCCTATTTACTCACTATGTACAGTATTTCCTTTGGTGATTCAATAATCAGGATATCTTTTAGCAGTTATTAACAAGTTCTTCATAATCATTATTTGTCGGTTTATAGACTAATCAGAAGAATATATTTATTTATCAGACATGCAGAATCTTTACCACAACATGATAACGGCATCAAAGTCCCTCCAAGCGGCTGGAAATGTGCAAAATGCGATCTGAAAGACAACCTGTGGCTCAACTTCACCGACGGCTCCATTCTGTGTGGGCGGAAATATTTTGATGGTTCAGGAGGCAACAACCATGCATTAGAGCATTTTAATGAATTTAGATTCCCACTGGCTGTCAAGCTGGGAACAATCACGCCAAATGGGGCAGGTCAGTTTCAGCATCTTGCGTTAGCGATTTTTCTGGTCCCATGAATTTATGAATGACTATTCTTTTCCAAGTTTCAACTCAGGCACAATTTGACCCTCGTTGTCATGGTGCCATTAAGCCCTCATCAAACAAACAAACAAATACCCCCTCTATATTGACCCAAAGCTATAAGAATTAAATTTCACTTTTGAGTAGATAATGTCTACATAGTTGAGCGGTTAACAACGCATAATAGCATACGAGATTACCAGATTTAAGTTGTCGGTGAGACTACTACTAATTGTTCTGTTGCAGTTTTTAGAAGTCATTCGGCTAGAATTATTTTGATTGTTTTTTCATCTTTTCCTTCTTGATAAAAATTGTAGATTAGCATCATTGAAAAGGAAATTTAATAAAGAATCTAAATGTGTAACACAAAACTCTCGTTTTCAATATTCACAAGAAATTATACGCGTTTGGCCCATTTGTTGACTGAATTTAGATAATAATTGCTTAATTTGCATATATTGTCCCAATTTTTCCTAATTTTGCTTTCAGTACTCAAAAGATCAATACCTTAGCATCCATTTAAACCAACCAATAAAGGGTGGCAGAATGGGGCTGAAATTCTTTCGTTGGTGTTGTCCCAACAATTTTTACCATGAGTTTAGGTTCTACATGATAAAACTCATCCCCTGAATTCTATGTGAAAGGTTTACTTCTTGTTTTACAGATGTATATTCCTATGACGAGGATGACATGGTGGAGGACCCCAAGCTTGCAGAGCACCTTGCTCACTTTGGCATCAATATGATGATGATGGAAAAGGTATCTGTGGATTTTATTTAAGTGTTTGGTGTAATACCCTAAATTAAATATATATATATATATGTATGTATGTATGTATGTATGTATGTATGTATGTATGTATGTATGTATGTATGTATGTATGTATGTATGTATGTATGTATGTATGTATGTATGTATGTATGTATGTATGTATGTATGTATGTATGTATGTATGTATGCATGTATGTATGTGTATGTATGTATGTATGTATGTATGTATATATATATATATATATATATATATATACTTAGATACATACATACATACATACATACATACATACACCTAACCTTTATCATGTTGGATCGGAGGAAGGTTTGACTTTTATGGATATCTTTTTATTTTTTTGGGGTGGGGATTCGGTTTGTTGGTCATGAGAGTAATGTTACTCCCATTTTTCATACTGGAAGGGGGGGGTGAGGGGGAGGGGCTGCAGTCTGTTGTCCCTCCATGCCATAAAGGTTATGTTACTCACATTTAATATGCTGAAGGGTTGGGGAAGGCTTTCTGTTGGCCCTCTATTCCATTAGCCTAAGGTTAATAATATTTATCATGCTGGAGGCTGGGAAGGGTGTGGGGAGGCTCTCTGTTGGCCCTCTATTCCATAAGCCTAAGGTCAATAACATTTATTATGCTGGAGGCTGGGAAGGGTGTGGGGAGGCTCTCTGTTGGCCCTCCATTCCATTAGCCTAAGGTTAATAACATTTATCATGCTGGAGGCTGGGAAGGGTGTGGGAGGCTCTCTGTTGGCCCTCTATTCCATAAGCCTAAGGTCAATAACATTTATTATGATGGAGGCTGGGAAGGGTGTGGGGAGGCTCTCTGTTGGCCCTCCATTCCATTAGCGTTAGGTTAATCACATTTATCATGCTGGAGGCTGGGAAGGGTGTGGGGAGGCTCTCTGCTGGCCCTCCTTTCCATTAGCCTCAGGTTAATAACATTTATCATGCTGGAGGCTGGGAAGGGTGTGGGGAGGCTCTCTGTTGTCCCTCTATTCCATAAGCCTCAGGTCAATAACATTTATCATGCTGGAGGCTGGGAAGGGTGTGGGGAGGCTCTCTGCTGGCCCTCCATTCCATTAGCCTCAGGTTAATAACATTTATCATGCTGGAGGCTGGGAAGGGTGTGGGGAGGCTCTCTGTTGGCCCTCTATTCCATAAGCCTAAGGTCAATAACATTTATCATGCTGGAGGCTGGGAAGGGTGTGGGGAGGCTCTCTGCTGGCCCTCCATTCCATTAGCCTCAGGTTAATAACATTTATCATGCTGGAGGCTGGGAAGGGTGTGGGGAGGCTCTCTGCTGGCCCTTCATTCCATTAGCGTAAGGTTAATTACATTTATCATGCTGGAGGCTGGGAAGGGTGTGGGGAGGCTCTCTGTTGGCCCTCCATTCCATTAGCATAAGGTTAATCACATTTATCATGCTGGAGGCTGGAAGGGTGGGGACTGCTGTCTGTTGGCACTTTGTGCCATAAGGGACTTCGGTTACTCACATTTATGGTGGATACTTGGAAGGGTGGGGTGAGGTAGCTGTAGTCTGCTAGCCCTCAGTGTGAAATATTTTTGAATTAATTTATTTAAACTTTTGTACATTCTGGCACAGAAATACTTGATTTTCTTTCGATGCTTAACTAAATTTTCAATTACTTTGCCAAATGTTTCGTTCCTTATTTTCTACATCAACAGACTGATAAAACAATGACTGAATTGGAAATTGATTTGAACACGAGGATTGCTGAATGGGATACCATACAGGAGGCTGGATGCAAGCTGAAGCCTCTGTTTGGTCCTGGCTATACAGGGTTACGAAATCTTGGTAACAGGTGAGGTGGTTTCCTGGAAAGATGATTGTCAACAGTGATGTTATTTACCAAGAAAAAACAAAACAAATTTATATCAGATTCTTAAAGGTGTATGGACATGTAGCAGCAGCTTATGCTAAAATGCTTTAAAATCTATGAAAAATGATGAAAATAGCAAAACAATTCATCCAAATTAATTAAAAATTGACTATTTTAGAGCGTTTTGAATTTTCAGGCCAAAATATTCAAATTTGTGTTCCTTTTGCGATGTACAAAGTTCCTATTTTCTCATCCTCTCCATGCTTTCATACTCTCCAAAATAACCTACAACACTGTCTGGATAGTCTGGCTCACTGGAGCGACTCCAACGGTTTAACTTCTCAAAAGACAAAACTGTTCTCATCCATTTTAAGAATAGCAACTCCTTTTTTCCTCCGCCCCAATCTCCGCCTCAAAGATTCCATAATCCCCACTAAAGACAGTTCTCACTTCCTCGGAATCACTCTCGACTCCAAACTTTCCTATCTCCCCTACATCATCACCCTCAAAACAAAACAACACAAATTCCTCAATCTCCTCAAGGTCCTCTCAAGCATTGACTGGGGAGCAAACCGGCTTACTCTGCTCACCCTATACCGCTCCCTCCTCGGGTCCAGGCTGGATTATGGCAATTTCATGTTCTCTTCCGTCCGTAAATTTTACTTGAAACACCTGGAGGTCACTGAGAACACTGCCCTAAGGCTTTGCCTTGGCGCCACTCACACCTACCCTATCACCAGTCTCCAGCATCCCCCCCACCTTTCGGTATTTGGATGCACTCCCACTTCTCCAAATAAACATCAACATTTTCTCGATTGCCAGATACACCATCCCACCTACACCCACCTGGACTATTCACCCCACCCAAAGGTGTACCTTGGTCTTTCCTCTTTCACGAAAGCTCTTCACAACCCAGCCTTCTTCCACTCCAAATACTGCCAACTTAAAAGACATTTCCTCGACTACTCCTTCGTCTTCACTGACGGCTTAACATGGGAAAGCTCTTCTGCAGCCGCTGCCGCCTGTCCCGGCCTCACCCTCTCCTCAAAGCTACCCGATGGCACCTCTATCTACTCTGCCGAGGCGAAAGCCATCCTCCTAGCCTTAAACTTCATAGAACTCTCTTTCCGCCCTTGTTTCGTCATCTTCTCTGACTTTAATAAATCCGTCCTCACTAGCATCCTCAACATGGTCTGGCCAAACCCTCTCATTCTACAAATCCTCAACAAACCCCACACTCTCTCCTCCTTAGGAAAGAATATTATCTTCTTCTGGATTCCCAGCCATGTTGGCATCCCTGGCAATGAGAGAGCCGACAGAGTCGCCAACAAAGCTCTGTTAAATATTGCCTCTCCTTTTCCTATTCCACACTCAGACCTCCGTCTCTCCATCTCCAACTACATAAAAAAATCCTGGCAAAACTTCTGGAATCACGAAAGCAGTAACAAACTCCACACCATTAAACCCAAAGTTGGGACCAACACCCCTCTGCACAGTCGTAACCGCAGGGAAGACATCCACCTGCATCTGCCTTGGCCACTCCTCTCTCACTTACTACCATCTCTTGTCCGGCTCCCCTACCCCTCTCTACCCCACTTGTAACACCGATCTCTCCATCAAGCATATCTTCGTAACCTGTACGCTATACTAAAACTCCAGATCTCTTCTCTCCTCACTATCATCCTACTCGGACCTTTTTTGAAAACAATTCTTCCTCAAACATCATCAACTTCCTACGCAACAACAACCTCTTCCACCACATTTAACTTCCCCCTTCCCTCCCTTTCTACACCTTACCTTACTTACCTCCTTTTTTTCTTTCTTTCTGCTTTTCCCCTTTTCTTCTTTACAAACCTTCCATCTTCTCACTATCCTAACTCTTACACCATAATTTACACCTTCTTGGCACATTTGACTCTGACTGTCATGGTTAAACATCAACAAATCAAACCAAACCTTATGTTTTTTTAATTGCTAGTCACACATTTGTAAAAAATGGAAAGGAATTTTAACCAAAAGTTTTTAAGTATTGACTATACCCTTTACCAAAATCTAGCAGGAATAAACTTGGTCCTCATTTTCAAGAACTGAAATTTAGGAATGAAATATGAAGAATTACATGAAGCTTTTCAGTTATACCCTCTTGGTCATACATCATCAATGTAACAAATTATGCATTCACTGCAGATTGCTAAAACTTTAATCAGTCATAATTCAAAACCCATGCGTGCTATTAACAAGATTGCAAGACTGTTGCGTTTAAAATTAAATGCTCTCTCTGGTAGGCTAAAAATCTCTAGGCATCCATAGACCTAAGCTTGGGCAATATTGATCATTATTCAATATCGACATATCGCCTGAAAAATATCAATATTATTGAATTATCGATATGCAAATTATATGTAAGTCCTATTTAATGTACTGTGCAAGGTAATCTCGTCTCAGCACAAAAAAAGTCAAGTAAACAAAAAAAATTGTACAAAATAATAGAAATCACTGCAAAATATATATATAAATCTTGAGAAAAAACCCAACCCATTATACTTAAAACATGTTCTTAAAATGGTTTCTATCTCAAAAGAATAAGCACAGAAACATTAAAAATGTTAAGGTCTCAGCATAAGATCTTTAAAAAAAAAATTGTTGTGGAATTGGTACTAGGCTAGGCTGTATGCCTAACAAAAATCAGCTCCAATTCTTCTTTAAATTTCATCTCTCACTTACCTCTCATGAATGTCCTACTGAAAAGGCATTATTTTGGTAGCATTTTATGGACTTCTAGACCCAATTTCTAGTCTGCTCCAATTTGTGCACAAGTGTTGTAGAATAAACTTAGTGGCATCAGCTGTTGTGTGTACACAGTATTGTACAGTAGTTACTGTGTGTGTAGTTACATTGTACATTTTCTGATCAATCTGGCAAGGCCAGTTTGTCACTTATAGACTTCCTGAATGAACAAGATAATGAGAACAACTGCCTAGTTTTATCAGTGATTTGTCAATCAATGAATGTTTAATATCAAAATTCAGATATAGTATTTGAGGACACTTGACACGATGTTTGAGGATTCCAAATCTTATGATTTTTGTTGTCAGACTGAACATCGTAAGCCATCAAGTATAAAGTTGAAGTATTGTGCAATGCCTCTTTACTTCTGTATATCCATGAGTCAAGTTATTTTTTTGTCCGTGGAAGGATTTTTGGGTAATTGTTATCACAATATTGATGTTTGAATAAAGTTTGATCATAACTCACTGCCTGAAACTTTGATATGAATGAAATTTATGAACTTTTTGTGGCTGTTTAATGGAAAAATTTGGATGTTTGATAGTCCTGTTCAGCTTTTTGATAGTCCATGTGTTGTGTATTATCATTGAAGAACATAATATTGAAATATCGATATGACCCTTTAACTCAATATCGACCATATTGATATGGGTCAATATTGAAATATCCATATATTGCCTGAGCTTACATAGACCGTTAAGGATGAATGGATAAGTAAAACAAATTTGCTTAATTGATAGAAAATATGCTATAAACCAGGAAAAAAAATCAAAAGCATCAAAATTGGTAAAAATAGCACATTGAATTTTAATATTATTAGAATAAATGATGCAAATTTTATTTAAGATTTGTGACATCACAAAGAGAAAACTTTAATTTAACCTGAATTTCTGTATGTTAGCTCTCTGTTTTTAATCCTTCACCAGCATTAATTGAATGGGAGCAGTTGAATACAACTAAGAGATTTTGAATTAGACCTGCAATCCAAATTTAGCAGAAAACAAGCATGATGGTTTACAAGTTACTGAAAATTTGGGTGCATTGAAAATTCTTCAGAAGTTACCTATAACTCGGAAAGTACTGGTGGTTTTGACGTAAATTTAATATAATTCTGGTCAGAATTCTAACATCTTTCTAGTCTAAGAATAGGTCACACCCACTTCACTCACTTCCACCTACTAATACTAATTTTACTTCTGTCGTGCGTTTTTGTTGGAAGATTTTCGACACCATGATTCAGAATCGTGAGAAATTTCATAATTAATTTCAACTCTTGTCTAAACCTTTTGCAAGTTGAATAATACCGTATGAATTCCTTCACCTTATAACATATTGAGGTGTGAACATTTTGTATTTTATAGTAGTATTTACGAATGTATCTCCTGTTTGTCTCCCCAGCTGCTATTTGAATTCTGTTATGCAGGTTCTGTATTCAATTCCAGATTTTATTGACAGGTAAGCACACTACCATTATGACTCTACACTTAAGAACATTATTTTTTCTGTTCAAAGTGTGGTTTTATTACATTTACTGTTTTTCATTCATTCTATCGATAATAAGGTACCATAGGTAGGTAGGTTAGCATGCAGTCTGTTTGTTGTACATGTGACGTGACTGAGCTGAGTGAAGATGCGTGAAACATGATGCTTTTTTTTACCCTGCAAAATGGCTTCTAGTTGAGTTAGTCACATGATGAAATCCCTTTATGCCTTGGATGCAACTTTCCCAACCTAGATTTTATTTTTGTCTCGCCTGTGAATCAGGATGAAGAGACAGGGATCATCCTGTGGTTGTCGGCTTCCACAAATGTTTAACATGAGCTCATAACTTTAAGTTATGAATGGTGTACATTCATGTAACCTGGCACAGGGGTAGAGGACATTGGTACTGTTTAAATGAGCATGATAAGGGGGTTATATGTGCATACCAATTAGCTTATTTGCATAACAATGAAAATATTTGTATCTATGATATATCTTAAATTAAAAGAACTCCCTGCTCAGCCACTTAACCATCTTCTCAGACTCCAAGTCTGTCCTTACTTCTTTACTCAGTCTTAAATGGGATAACCCCACATCCCATCTCCTCCTCCGTAAACTCCTTTCGCCCACCCTCTGCAGGAAAAGTTTTCTTTTCTTCTGGATACCCAGCCATGTTGGCATCCCCGGCAATGACAGGGCTGATGCAGCCGCTAAGCTTGCCTTCAACCTCCCCCTACCCCTTTTCCCAAAACCCTTTCTGACATCAAACCGCTTATCGCCTCCCTTGTTCGTGACCGCTTGCAAACCTCATGGAACTCCCAAATTGATAACAAATTTCCGTCATCCAGCCCACCATTCCGATCAAACCCACCATCAACAACCTCTCTTGTATCGGCAACATTCATATTACCCGTCTTAGAATTGGTCACACCCACCTCACTCACTCCCACCTCCTTATTGAATCCCCCAACTCCTCTGCAACAATTGCCACTGCACCCTCACAATCCATCACGTTCTCCTTGCTTGCCCCCTGTACAACCTTTCCAGAGTTTCCCTTGCTCCCCACAACTTAATTGCTGAGTTCTTCTAGAAAAATCCTCGGGATAAAATTATCTCATTCCTTCATCATGCTTTCCTTTACAACCATATTTAATTCTCCTCATCCACCCCCTCTCTCTACTTTGTTTTTGTTTTACCCATGCACCTCCTCTCTCGATCACAGCTTTCTGACCTTTTGTTCTTGAATTTTTCTCATTCTCCCCCTGTTTCCTTTCCTTCCTACCTCTAGAATGATCTGACCTTTCAGGCACAATTTGACCCTCATTGTCGTGGTGCCGTTAAGCCCTCATCAAACAAACAAACAAACAAACAATAGAGTTTTGTGGAACAGGTTTAGCCAGATCAGATATGTATGGTTGGGGGTTGTGTTTGCATTATCAACTACCTGGGTTGATACTTACAATTGCCAACCATGGTCATAAAAGTCTAAACATTTGTTGTAATTTGTGTTTCTTGTAAAAACATACATTGTTACTAATTGTAAAATGAGAAAATCAAAAATAAATGGCAGGCGAGACTTACTTACTTCACATGTGTAGTTAATGTTAATTATGGCCCTACCACTAAGAGGATAGAACAAGCATTAATGTAATGTTTAAGTGGATAAACGAAAAGAAAGCAATGTTTGAAGCTGCAAACAAGTAGTATGTTACATAATGCTATTATTTTAGCTGTTATAAATGGTATGATACCTGACTGACTGGGGGATTAACTCGAGTACATAAAATATTAACAAAATTAATCCATGAAGTTGTCTTTATTGTTTCCATGCATGTGATTGCATTGATCATATAAATGAAATCATTTCTTCACATTTTCACCAGATATGCCAAACAGACAGAAGCCATTTTCAACTCTGCACCGGCTGATATCATCTCAGATTTTGACGTTCAAATGTATGTGTATTTTGTATCAATTCCTTCCATTGATATTATAAAAGTTCTAACTCTGTGAGATGAATTTCATTCATGTGTAAGCTCCAGTTTTATGCACCAGTTGTAAGCACCAATTTTATTCACCAATTGTAAGCACCAGTTTTATGCACCAGTTGTAAGCACTAGTTTTATGCACCAGCTGTAAGCACCAGTTGTATGTACCAGTTTTATGTACCAGTTTTATGCTTCAGTCCTACATATCAGTTTTATGCACCAGTCCTACGTACCAGTTTTATGCACTAGTCCTACGTACCAGTTTTATGCGCCAGTTGTAAGCTCCAGTTTTATACACCAGTTGTAAGTGCCAGTTTTATGCACCAGCCGTAAGCACCAGTATTATTCATGAATTATTTTTTTGAGAAGTTTCAGTCACTTGCAAAGTGCAAAGATCCTTGAAATTCTTCTCTATATAGGTATAGGGGTGTAAGTTAGAATTTAATAGTGTATGCTTTTGTGGATTTTAATTAAAACAAAGAAAATAGCTACAGGACATTTTTTCAGGATCTGCAACTGATGAAGATTTACCACATTCTTTGGTGACTTGATCCTAAAGTACTGCAGAGTTGTGAATAATTGTGGCTAAAAGGTAAAAAAATGCAGCATACACATATTAAATGAATGAGGGTCAGACAGCTTAGGGGTGCAGATTACAGGTTCAAGTTCCACAAACCATTTCTCATCTGGATGATGCACCCCAACCAACATTGAATATTGATTTATTTACAGGAGCAAATTGGGACATGGTTTGACATCCGGAAAATATTCAGTGGAAGTCCAAACTGAAGAAAGTGAAGAAAAGGTAAGTCGTGTTTATAGATATCATATTAGAGCAAGATAAATTATTGTACTCTTCCAAAGTCGGAAAACCTTGCAAACCTACTTTTTGGGAAAATATCACAAATACGTAAGAAATTCCCCTTTCAGCAAATCATGATCATTTAAGGTTTCTTATTTCACAAACAACGTGGTCTCCCTCCTCCAGGGCTCTTGAATAGGCATAAGTTATTCTGGCTTCATAAACACCAGAGGGAATAAAAGTACCCAATATTTTACGTTCTTGGAAAAGTTGCAAGATTTTACATTGCTGTAGTCTTCCTGGTGTAATATTTTGCCTTCAGTGTAAAAACTTTAAAGTTGAAGAGAAATGAAAATTTCACCTCATTGAATTACAAGCAAAACTTCTAATTTTGCTAAGCTAAATCTGTTCAAGCAATGTGCTTATCTCCAGTTTCCTTTGCTATTGATTTTGAGTGAAACAAAACGATAGTTCTTAAGAAGCTTGTTTTGTATAGCTTTAGGCACCATAGAAATTTTATGTCTGCTTTAGTGCTATCGACCTTTTCAAACTGAGTTTATCCGAACGTGATTTCTTCAGTACTTCGACCAATCAAATGCTGGGGAAAGTTTTCCTTTGTTTTCCAACCAATCAGGTGCAGGTTTGAGGGAAAAAATGTAAGCAGCAATACGCATGCGTATTTCCTTCATGTATAATGCACGTATGATACGTGCGCTTGAAAACATTTTTTTCCATTTGCTTGGTCCCATACCGTGCATTAATTGTGCAGACGACCATGATTCACCCAGTATTTGATTGGTCAATAAGATTCCTCCAGTATACGATTGGTCCATTATGGATACGTGAATCTCGGCCATGTGACATTGTTTAAATTAGTTATATGGTAATTGCCGAATCAGATTTGAAAAGGTCTATTGGTAGAAGTAGCTGTTGATTCCAGTCATGTTTAAGTTCTGTCCTACCATGATAAGCTACATGTTGTTCTTTTCAAGGAGACATCAAGTCTGACATAATCCTTATTTCATATGATAGAATTAAAAATAACAAATCTTCTGACCAAGTTTCATAACTCCCTAAGAAGTCTAACACATTTTTTTGTAATTATTTAAATCTTTAATGCTACTGCTAAATAGTACCGTGGGAGCTGCTTTTTTGATTTAAAAACATGCAGATTATGATGTCATCATCCCAGCAGGATGTTGGAATGCTTTGTATTTCTTTATAATCTATCTCCAGTTTTCTAGCAAATTGTTTTCCTTTTGTAAGGGTCAAGAACATTTTTGTGTACACATGAAAATGTCAAAACATGCTGCTAAAACATAATTTTGGAATAAAACAGGATATAAAGTTAAAAAGAAATACATTACATTTCTTAGTCTATGGTTGGGGAAATAATGTCATCATGCACAATATTTTAATACAAAATTGAGCAAAATGGCAGCCTCTGTGTGTTAACTTTAAAGATAAATAACTTGAGATACTGTAGGAATAGGATTTTGACTTGCTGTTTTTGGTAGTTGGTTTAGATTTTAATCCCTATCATATGATATAATGATTGTGTCAGACTGTTTCTTTTAGGCATTTCTTTTATACTCAGTAAAGATTCTTCTATAAAAATTCTAAAGGTCTGTGCATATGGAATTAATTTTTACTTCATATGCATTACAAGCAGACGTTTTTATTTTGAATAATGCAAATTAAATTATCAAAAGAATTTCTTCATTTAGTATTTTGAATGCATTATTGACTTAAGCTGTTGTTAGAACTACCGTTTAATTCCAATCTATTTATGGACAGGTAGCAAAAAGTTAAGCTTATTTGGAAGAAAATATGCTATACACTATGAAAATAGCAAGAAATTTCATCAAAGTAGTTAAAATTTGATTTGCAGTATTTAAAATTTTCATTTCTTATTATAATTTTTTCTCCAAAGTTTATTGAATTTTGAGACATCACCACAAGAAATCCTATGAATTTCATTATGTAACCTTTATGTTGTTCAATCCTTCACCAATGTTGGTTGAATGGGAGCAGTTGAATATAGCTAAGTGGTTTTGAATCTCCATCGTACCCTTGATTAAAAGTTTGCAGTAGAAACAATCTGATGATTTTCATTGGCGGAAATGTAGGACAGAATTTAAAGAATTACATTACAGATTTTGATTGTCCCCCATTTTATGCATCATTCAAAATTCTTCAGATTTTAATTGGTCATAATTAAGAAACTATAGGTTTTACTGTCATGATTTTAAGACTGCTCTGTTAAGAATTTAAGTCTCTTTTTCTCTACCTGTCTGAATGTAACATCTCTACCTGTATGTAACATCTCTACCTGTCTGTAACATCTCTACCTGTCTGTAACATCTCTACCTGTCTGTAACATCTCTACCTGTATGTAACATCTCTGCCTGTCTGTAACATCTCTACCTGTCTGTAACATCTCTACCTGTCTGTAACATCTCTACCTGTCTGTAACATCTCCACCTGTATGTAACATCTCTACCTGTATGTAACATCTCTACCTGTCTGTAACATCTCTACATGTCTGTAACATCTCCACCTGTATGTAACATCTCTACCTGTATGTAACATCTCTACCTGTCTGTAACATCTCTACATGTCTGTAACATCTCTACCTGTCTGTAACATCTCTACCTGTCTGTGACATCTCTACCTGTCTGTGACATCTCTACCTGTCTGTAACATCTCTACCTGTCTGTAACATCTCTACCTGTCTGTAACATCTCTACATGTCTGTAACATCTCCACCTGTATGTAACATCTCTACCTGTATGTAACATCTCTACCTGTCTGTAACATCTCTACATGTCTGTAACATCTCTACCTGTCTGTAACATCTCTACCTGTCTGTGACATCTCTACCTGTCTGTGACATCTCTACCTGTCTGTGACATCTCTACCTGTCTGTGACATCTCTACCTGTCTGTAACATCTCTACCTGTCTGTGACATCTCTACCTGTCTGTGACATCTCTACCTGTCTGTGACATCTCTACCTGTCTGTGACATCTCTACCTGTCTGTGACATCTTTACCTGTCTGTGACATCTCTACCTGTCTGTGACATCTCTACCTGTCTGTGACATCTCTACCTGTCTGTGACATCTTTACCTGTCTGTGACATCTCTACCTGTCTGTGGCATCTCTACCTGTCTGTGACATCTCTCCCTGTCTGTAACATCTCTACCTGAATGTAACATCTCTACCTGTCTGTAACATCTCTACCTGTCTGTAACATCTCTACCTGTCTATAACATCTCTACCTGTCTGTGACATCTCTACCTGTCTGTAACATCTCTACCTGTCTGTAACATCTCTACCTGTCTGTAACATCTCTACCTGTCTGTGACATCTCTACCTGTCTGTGACATCTCTACCTGTCTGTGGCATCTCTACCTGTCTGTGACATCTCTCCCTGTCTGTAACATCTCTACCTGTCTGTAACATCTCTACCTGTCTGTAACATCTCTACCTGTCTGTAACATCTCTACCTGTCTGTAACATCTCTACATGTCTGTAACACCTCTACCTGTCTGTAACATCTCTACCTGTCTGTAACATCTCTACCTGTCTGTAACATCTCTACATGTCTGTAACATCTCTACTTGTCTGTAACATCTCTACCTAACCGTATACCTTTAAAGTTCTTTATGTTTGATTTACGATTTACCATCTCTGCCTGTCCGTATACCTTTAAAGCTCTTTATGTTTAATTTGCCATCTCTGCCTGTGTGTATACCTTTAAAGTTCTTTATGTTTAATATAACATCTCTACCTGTCCATATACCTTTAAGCTCTATTGTACACTGATATGCTACTTATTTCTTTTTCTCTATCATATACAGAGTCAAGATGGCATAGCACCAAGAATGTTCAAATCTTTAGTCGGCAGGGGTCATCAAGAGTTTTCAACCAATCGGCAGCAAGATGCTCAGGAATTCCTTTTACATTTAGCAAATTTAATAGAGGTTGGTAATTTTATATATATTCTTATTATTCCTGGACAAACTTGGGGAAATTTTGTGCACAAGGAATATGCATTTGAAATTAAAATTGACATAAATCTAATATTTGATATATTAACTTGATGTATGATAGAGATTCAGAAATGAAACAATCTAGTGAAAACTGTGTCTAAAATTATTGTTCCAATTCCAAGTTATCAACAATAAAAGTTTTCTCAGTAGGCCGCTGCTTTTTTTCCTTTAAATTATTAAATTAGTTATGAATGAAATAATCAATTAAGATGATTGAAATGTCAAATTACAAGTAATTTAGTAAGCAACTACTTATGTCAACTGTTATGGAGTAATTTAGATTTATGAAAACATGTGGGCCAATGATGTAATTACAAGACTAATTTCCAAGACAAAATTGGTCAAAATAGCAGCTGCCTAGCAAAACCACAAACACTAATAACTCCATAATTGAACAAGTTTTTAGTATTTAAATGTTTCCAGTTGCTGTCAGTTTTACCTATGAAATAATCTTCAATTGATTGCCGTGCCAAAGTTTATTTTCTTCAAAACTCCTTTTTCAGAGAAATAGTAGAGGGCTGTCTAATCCATGCGATAGCTTGAAATTTGAGCTGGAAGAGAGAGTAGAATGTACACAGTCAAAGCAAGTGAGATACACCAGAAGAACGGACTACATGCTCCCTGTTCCTGTAGACTTAGAAGCCGCCACAAATAAAGGTAGATTTATTGCGGCTAATCTTCAACCTTTTTGCTCCCAATTTTCTACCCCAAAGATTATCACCTCTCAGACTATTAAAGTAGAACAGACTACATGCTTTCTGTTCCTGTAGATATAGCACCTGGTAAAAATACAGGTACAACATTCACATTGGATATTGCCCATCCTCATAGACTGCCCGTTCCTCGTAGACTGCCCGTTCCTCGTAGACTGCCCGTTCCTCGTAGACTGCCCGTTCCTCGTAGACTGCCCGTTCCTCGTAGACTGCCCGTTCCTCGTAGACTGCCCGCCTCGTAGACTGCCCTCGTAGACTGCCCGCTCGTAGACTGCCCGCTCGTGACTGCCCGCCTCGTAGACTGCCCGTTCCTCGTAGACTGCCCGTTCCTCGTAGACTGCCCGTTCCTCGTAGACTGCCCGTTCCTCGTAGACTGCCCGCTGATGACTGCCCGCTATTAAAAACTCTTCCAGACTGCCCCTTTTCATAAAGCCACAATTACAAATGAACACCCCTAAAATCCACTAAAGTTTTAGTTGCAAATCATTTGCATGAAAAGGCCTCATTCAGCACAATCTCATCCTCACTTTGCTTGAGTGCACTTTGTACAAAGCTCCATGTATGCAGTAAGATAAGTTGATAAGTGGTCAATTCACATAACACTGTGGCTTTGTGTATGACCTGCCACTGTAGCAGTTGTGGTTTTGTTTTACTGATTTAATAAAAGGATATTGTATATCGGGGTTGGAAAGATAATCTCCCGATCAGAATGTAGTAAACAGTCAGGACTTGTGGGGTAAAAGCAATAGCATGGTAAGTTTGTAATATCCTTCACAGAACTTCCCTCAACCTCTTCAACTCAATTTACCAAGCTCTTCCACAGTACCTCAAGAAACCCTCTCCTTCCTACATCACATTAACTACTACAACATCACATTAACATCACATTAACATCACATTAACATTACATTACCTACTACAACGACATCTGACCCCTTCTCTACCTTCTTAATCCCTGCTCACCTCACTATCGTCTTTTATCCTTTTCTCCTCGGACATATCTAATCTCTCTGGCACAACTTGATGACTGCTGTTGTGGTGCTTTTAAACCCACCAACCTACCTGAAGTATCACCCACCCCATCTGACAATTAATGACACTCCATTTGACTTCAAATTTCAATCATTGCAGAAAAAACATCTCCCAAAGTGACCCTATCATCCACCTCTCACTCCTCCCACACACCTGCTACTGTCACATTCCTAGATGTCATTTCCAATTTATTATTGAAAGTGACCTGGGTATCATCAGTCCTTGCTTCACCAGCCCTGACCTCAAGGTACCTGCTCTTATTTCTCTCTTGACCCAATCTTATTACATCTACTTTGATTTTGACTACATTTCATCTCCCTTTGGCACCCTATTAATATTTGACTTAAGCTTTTGTTTCATTGACAAATCTTTACTTAAGTTAATTATACCCTTTAACCAGAACAAGCCTTGTTCCTCTCTTTGTAGTTGACATCCACACACCTCCATCACTGTGAATCTCACTCAACCCCACCACTCAACTCGAACACTCGACTCGAACACTCCACTCTACCACTGGACCCCACCATTCAACTCTATCACTTAACCCAACCACTCAACCTCACCACTTGACCCCACCACTGACCCCACCACTCACCCCACCACTCAACCTCGCCACCTAATCCCACCACTCAACCCCTTACAACCCAGTAGTTAGAACTCCACCAACCTTTTCAACTATCTCAGTTGATTTAGATCTAAGTTAAACCTATTTGGCAAAAAAAATTGACGCGATATTACAAAGCATCCAACCTTTTTGTGGACCGTATTATTCTACTTGTAAAGTAGAAGCAGTCAAATCTCAGTTTTTATACCGATAACAATATTTGTTACTTGTTCCCCTTTTCTGCAGATGAAGTTGCAGCCTATGAAGCAAAGAAAGCAGAACTTAAATCACAAGGTGGGGAGGGGGACAATTGCCCCTTTGAACCTGCCCCCAAGCTCAAAATTCCTTTCGCAGCCTGTCTGGATGCCTTCACAAGGACAGACACTGTAGATGATTTCTACAGCACAGCTACAAATACAAAAGGAATTGCTTTAAGGTGAGGGATATTTAGAATTACTTAGTATCTTAGTGAGGGATATTTAGAATTACTTAGTTTTTTAGTGAGGGATATTTAGAATTACTAAGCATCTTAGTGAGGGATATTTAGAATTACTTAGTATCTTAGTGAGGGATATTTTAGAATTACTTAGTATCTTTGTGAGGGATATTTTTAGTATCTTAGTGAAGGCTATTTAGAATTACTTAGTATCTTTGTGAGGGGTTATTTAGAATTACTTAGTATCTTAGTGATGGATATTTATAATTACTTAGTATCTTAGTGAGGGATATTTTGAATTATTAGTATCTTAGTGAGGGATATTTAGAATTACTAGTATCTTAATAGAATTACTTAGTATCTTAGGTGAGGGGTATTTTAGAATTACTTATATTTTAGGGATATTTAGAATTACTTAGTATCTTAGTGAGGCTATTTAGAATTACTTAGTATCTTAGTGAGGGATATTTGGAATTATCTTGAGGGATATTTTGAATTATTAGTATCTTAGTGAGGGAATTACTTAGTATCTTTGTGAGGGATATTTGGAATTACTTAGTATCTTAGTGAGGGATATTTAGAATTACTTAGTATCTTAATGAGGGATCTTTTGAATTATTAGTATCTTAGTGAGGGATATTTAGAATTACTTAGTATCTTTGAAGGATATTTAGAATTACTTAGTATCTTAATGAGGGATCTTTTGAATTATTAGTATCTTAGTGAGGGATATTTAGAATTACTTAGTATCTTAATGAGGATCTTTTGAATCATTAGTATCTTAGTGAGTAATATTTAGAATTACTTAGTATCTTAGTGAGAGATATTTTGAATTATTAGTATCTTAATGAGGGATATTTAGAATTACTTAGTATCTTAGTGAGGGATATTTAGAATATCTTAGTAAGGGATATTTAGAATTACTTAGTATTTAGTGAGGATATTTAGAATTACTTAGTATCTTAGTGAGGAATATTTAGAATCACTTAGTATCTTAGTGAGGATATTTATGATTAGTATCTTAGTGAGGATATTTAGAATATCTTAGTATCTTAGTGAGGGATATTTAGAATTAATATCTCAGTGAGGGATGTTTAGTGAGGGATATTTAAAATTACTTAGTATTTTAGTGAGGGATATCTAGAATTACTTAGTATCTTAGTGAGGAATATTTAGAATCACTTAGTATCTTAGTGAGGATATTTAGAATTAGTATCTTAGTGAGGGATATTTAGAATTACTTAGTATCTTAATGAGGGATATTTAGAATTACTTAGTATCTTAGTGAGGTATATTTATAATTAGTATCTTAGTGAGGGATATTTAAATTATTAGTATCTCAGTGAGGATATTTAGAATTACTTAGTATCTTAGTGAGGGATATTTAGAATTTTAGTATCTCAGTGAGGGATATCTAGAATTACCTAGTATCTTCTTAATATTCTGCCAGGTACAGGTACAAAGGTATGTCAATATCTAGATTTCAATGTTTTTGGGGCATAATCCCAACCCAAGTTAAAATTTTACCCTGTTTCCTTTTAGTGAAGCTCACTTGACTGCCTCTTGTTTCATTTAAAGGAGGGGGGCCACCATTATGCCACCATTCTTGGGGTGGGGTATTTTGATATCTTCACAAGGACTGACACAGTAGATGAGTTTACAGCACAGCTACAAATACTTAATTAATTGCTTTAAGGTGAGGAATTTTTTAGTTCATGGATCAACAGCTTTCCTTATAGACTTTTTAAAACCTCAATCAGCAATTTTCCAGCAAAACTAATTAGAATAATGTCACATGGCCAAATGTCATGTGTCCATAATGAGCCAATCGTATACTGGGGGATTTTTATCGCCCAATTAAGTACTCGGGGCATCTTGGCCATCTGCCTAATTCACGCAGGATATGGAACGGAGTGTGTTGAAAAATGTTTTCAAACATGTGCTATACGTGAAAGTAATATGCACGCATTATTTCCTACAAACTCGTGCCTCCAAAACTGCACCTGATTGGTTTGGTAACAAAGATAAAATTCCTCCAGCAGTTGATTGGTTTGGTAACAAAGATAAAATTCCCCCAGCAGTTGATTGGTTCGGTTACACAGGTAAAATTTTCTCAGCAGTTGATTGGTTCGGTAACAAAGGTAAAATTCCACCAGCAGTTGATTGGTTCGATAACAAAGATAAAATTCCCACAGCAGTTGATTGGTTTAAATACTGAAATGATCACGTTCGGCTATAATCGGTTTGAAAAGGTCTTTACTAGCCCTTTGCCGCGAGATGATGTACCTTTGGGTTCCATTAGCAGACAAGGGGATAGCCGAGTCTGCTGCGGATATCAAGTGTACAATGTCCCAGAAAAGGGATACGAGGGACTGCTGTAAGTCCATGAAAACTGTTCATGCACATCTCTCATATATGAAATTATGGATACAAAAATCAAAGAACTAACCCAATATTTTCCTTTAAAACTTAATTAAACTCTGGGACACCAGAATTATGTGCGTAATGTAAGCAGACCTGCTAACTAGTACAATTTTGCCGTATTTAATACAGGAAAATGTTGAGAATACGATTGTACGTTTTTTAACACCAGAATACGTTTTTTTATTTATTTTTTTATTTTCATTTTTATTTGCTTTATTTAATTTTTTTAAATTTTATTTTATTTTTTATATTTTTTACTCATACATTTTACGCTCGGTGGGCGTTCATGTCCTCTTGAAGGATTTTTGCCGACTTAACCGATTTAGATTCAGATTCAGAATATGATTTATAAGCATTTGCGGCTGCCGCCAAAAAGTGTAGACTACAAGTTAATTATGCATAAGGCAACCTAGCTGCAACAGAGTTCCGATCAAGTGTAAGTACTCCAGTTCTATAAGTAAACCTTTGTTTTGTACATTTTGTTTGAAGAATAAGGTTTTTTTATCAAAAATACAACTTTTGTAGTTCTAGAATACAGTTTGGTGATCCTAAAGGTTGGCAGGTCTGTGTAAGTAACCTCCCAATGAAAAAGTAGAATAACCCTTTAGAATGTATCAATTAACAATGTATGTTTGTCACAGGGTAATGTGTAATGCATATAATAGGTGTGTCCCCTCTCCTCCAGTCATATTGCAGAAAACAAACAATGCAGATGTGTATGAATTAAAATTACTAGTATTTAACCCTTACTCTACCACGCAGCAATATTATCGCCATTTTGGGTGCCCCGTCTTTGACTCCGCCTCCCAGGCGCATTTTCCAAAAAGTGCTGGTAGAGTAAGGGTTAATCAACCTGCGACAAGTGCGTCAACTTGAAAATATATGCAGCATGGACCCGGTGGGCGTCCCACCAGGTCACTAAAGCGCAACGAGCCCAACTTTGCTGTTAGGAAGACAGAGGACCCTTCAATAATTAGCCTGTGATTAACCCTTACTCTACCACGCGCCGATATTATCACTGTTTTGGGTGCTCCGTCTTTCACTCCGCCTGCCAGGCGCATTTTCTAAAAAGTGCTGGTAGTGTACGGGTTAATTCTACTCTGTGTAGTATCATAGTTCTGTTTTGCCAATCATAGTTAGGTGCCGTTTTCTGAATGGATACCAAGGTATCTTGGAGCTAAGTAGGTATTACTTACTGTGCCCGCCCTAAATGAGAGCCCCCAGAGAAATGGCTAATAAAGATACTTTCGAGATGTGCCATTTCATGGGATAGGATGCTCAGAGCTTGATTTCAGGAATGGTAGGAAGGGATAGGTCTTGGCTATGCATGTCCAAACTGGACAAGATCTGCTTCAGAAAAAGTTTTATGTAACCGCTTATCGCTTCCCTTGTTCGTGACTGCTGGCAAACATCATGGAACTCCCAAATTGATAACAATCTTAGAATTGGTCACACCCACCTCACTCACTCCCACCTCCTTATTGGCTCCCCCCAACCCCTCTGCAACAATTGCCATTGCACCCTCACAATCCATCATGTTCTCCTTGCTTGCCCCCTGTACAACCTTCCCAGAGCTTCCCTTGCTCCCCACAAGTCAATTACTGAGTTTTCCAGAAAAATCCTCCGGATAAAATTATCTCCTTCCTTCATCATGCCCCTTTCTACAACCATATTTAATTCTCCTTTTCCACCCCCTCTCTACTTTGTTTTTGTTTCAACCATGCACCCCTGGTCTGGATCACAGCTTTTTGACCTTTTGTTCTTGAATTTCTCTCATTCTCCCCCTGTTTTCTTCCTTCCTACCTCTAGAATGATCTGACCTCTGAGGCACAATTTGACCCTCATTGTCGTGGTGCCGTTAAGCCCTCATCAAACAAACAAACAATCAAACAAACAAACATGAGGAACTAATTTACCATGGACCCATACCAAAATTTGAGTTATTCGGCGAGAGTGTACAACACCTTTTCACTTCAGCCTGAAAAAAAGGGCCAAAACCTCTGGTGACCTGCTATTAAAAGTACCCTCATTCGAAAGATATTATATTGTACTTTTGGAAAACATCACAAAATTTCCTGACAAGGACCTTTAACTGAAAATATTAGCAAAATCTTTTTAAGCCATATATTGTGGGTATTTTGCTACATTTATAGAACCTATAATATGATTGATGTTCATAGACATATATACCTTTGTCAGACTAAGCATGGAATGTACTTCACTGAACTTTAGTGAAACAGTGGTTAAGACAAACGCAATTTCTTACATAAGCATTGTTTCTTCTTCATATTTTCTTTTTGTTAGATCAACCAAACTCGCTACCTTTCCAGATTACTTGGTAATCCAGCTCAAGAAATTTACTCTTGGTGAAGATTGGGTTCCTAAGAAACTTGGTAAGTCAATTATACTTAAGCATGTGTGACTCACCATAGGGGCAAGGGGTGAAGTTGTCCCACTCCATCCTAAGATTTGCTAATTATTGTGTTTTGTGTTGAATGATCTATTGTCCATCAGGTCGCATGCGGCCCCTAATGACATCATCAGGTCGCATGCGGCCCCTGATGACATCATGCACAACTCTTCTCTAATTCCTTCTGTCCTAAGTTAATTTCTTTAAAACGTTTACATTTTTCCTGTACTGTTTGTAATTTCCTGCATCCAGCATGTACGCTACCTTTCTGTCCTCCTTAGACCTTCCATTCACCCAAGCATTAGGTCCCTTTCCATTTTATCTTTACTTCTCATTATAAATATCATAGGGAATAGGTAGCTCAGTTGGGAGAGCGCACGGCTGAGATGCTGGAGGTTACGGGTTTAAGCCTTGGGTTTAAACTCGATTTTTCCACAGCTATGCAGACAGATACGCCGAACATCGGAAGCATTTTGTCTGCAGCTCCTACTCCTTATTCAGCTGTTGAGAAAAGTGACAATGGTTGAATGGCGCACACCGTCCTTCAGAGGGTATGTTAAACTGTCGGTCCTGACGGCAGGAGAGTCACCCCTGCCTGGTTTTCTGAACACTATTCGAGAAGAGAAGCGTGAAAACGCGTTGTTCGTTCACTTTTTCTTTCAAGTACTAAGTTCATGTGTACCCATAGGCAGCTGGTGAACTAGTCTGTTAGTTGTAGTGCATTTGAAGTGTTCTTTAAACTAGAAAATGCACCATATAAATTCCATATGTTATTATTATATTATTGAATGATATGTATATAAATGAAATAATATAATAATATTTTTTCCCCAATCATGTTTTGTCCCTCCAACTAAAATCTCTTAGTCTCCCATGTACTTAACAACAGCATAATGCAATATATTAGCAATAAAACAGTTTAGAACAATTACACCTTTGTATGTCAATTTCCTGAAAATTGTTTTAATTGTCATACAACTTGATTGTGTCAAAAGCCAATATTGTAATGTTTACATTACAATGATTATTAAGTCAAATTGCATATGGGATAATAGAAGTGTAGGGATGGGGGTAGCAGGGGAAATATCTGGATTTCAACTTCTCTCCCTCTACTTTCGTCCCTTTTTTTCACCCATTCACTTCCTCTCTCGATCCCAGCTTTCTGACTTTTAGTTCCTGTGTTTCTCTCAATCTCCCCCTGTTTTCTTTTCTTCCTACCTCTGGAATGATCTAACCTCTCAGGCACAATTCGACCCTCGCTGTTGTGGTGCCGTTAAGCCTTCATCAAACAAAAAAACAACTTCCTGGTTGCATGCATTCTTCCTGGTTGGAAGGTAAATTTCAGAAGTCTTGTCAGGAAAATTCACTTTGTGAGAATAACTATATAGTTGCTTGTCAATCTTTCTCAAACAAACAGATGAAAGCAGAAAGTAGTTTTCATTGTTAAGACTGCAGTGTTTACTTATCAAGTCAATTATTTAATTTATGTCCAAGAATGTGAACAATTGTTGCAGAAATTGATCTCTTGCTACTGTGTGATGTTTTTGTTGTTACAGATGTATCAATTGACATGCCAGATGAGTTGGATGTCAGTGCATCCCGGGGTCAAGGGTTACAACCAGGTGAAATGGAACTTCCTGAAGGAGAAGCCCCTGAACCAGGTAGATATCTCGTGAATAGTTTTTTATTTACTTCTTTGTGAAACAGGCTAGTTTTTTAGCTCAACCAACACAGAGCGTTGTGTTGAGATTATAAAATCGTACAAGATTTTCACTTTTTGGCCTTTAAACACCTCTGCTCTTGAAATTTTGGCTCTATAGAAGATGTTATCTTCAATTCTAATCCTTGTAATTTGTTAGGTGTAGATCATTGTAATTTTGTAGGTATGGCTAGAAAAAGGTGCAATTTTTTTATACTTTTAGAGACACAAAACTGTGTTAGTTGAGCTCAAAATGGCTAAACGTCACAAAATTTCAAAAGATGGAGAAAAAAAATGTCATGTCATGTCTTCTGATTTTCATCATTTTTTACATAGCTGATATAAATTTTTATCTTGAACGTATCATTATTGGAAAGAAAGAATTTAGAACTTCTCTTGTAACAGTAATAAATAGTATTTACATATCCAGCTAAGTGAATTCTTAGGTAGAATGGTGGTCGGAAATTCAAGGTCCAGCTCCGAGCATTGCTATACGTTTATATGCTGGTGCAGTTTATTAAATGATAAGTTATCCACCTATATACACATCTACACACACAATTCTCGATGATTAAACTGTACACGTGTACATTAAAAGAAAATTTACATATACATTGTGCTGGACAAGACCAGCTTAAGAAGAGAGTGTGTCTATTCAGCTACAAGGTTTATATATGTATATACACATGTTTTGTACAAAGAAATAGAGAGGGGGTAGTTTAACAAATAAAATAACATTGGCTGTGTGCTACGGTCAACATTTAAACTACAAATCACTACACCCTTTCCTTTTGCTGCCGTCTATTTCATCAGATAGACATGCTTGCCGCTTATTTTAAAACGTATGTTTTCATTTTTGTGTTAGAGATTCATTGTGTATCCGTGTGGTATTCAAATGTGTATCTATGTATTAAACTATGATTGCACCATGTTAATTTCAGTTGAACATTTAAATTTCTTATTCATTACCCTTAAAGGTACTAAAAAGTACTTTTAAGAATCTTTTATTTTCTTACTTAGAGCCTGTCATCGATGACTCCATAGTTGGAATGCTGGTTGATATGGGGTTTGCTTACGAAGGATGTCGTAAAGCTGTGTATCACACTAAGAACTCGGGTGCAGAGGCTGCCATGAATTGGGTGTTTGAGCACATGGCTGAGACCGGTAAGACTTCAATGTTCTTTTGTGATGCATTGTGGAATTAATGTTGCCTTTGTTGCTCTTGCGTGTTGAAGTGGTGTTTAGCTCCGAGTATCAGCTTTTCAGCTGTGGGACCCAGGTTCAATCCTGGATCAGGCCCTACCAGAGACTGTTCAAATAACATAACATATTATAACATAACATAACATAACAAGATGACGGGCTAAAAAGGGTGAGTCACCCCATGACAACCCCAAACTAACACCACCACCACCACTACCACTACAAAAAAAAAATCAAAGACGCCCAGAGTTAGTAAAGAACTTATCAATGTTGACTTTGAAATTGTGAACAGAATTGGAGCTAACTACCCACTCAGGCAAACCATTTCACTTACTAACAACTCCTTGCGAAAAACTAGAACACTGAATATCTATCCGTGAGAACTCTTTGGCCAACTTTAAACTGCTACCAGGTGTCACATGAGGATTAGCTGAAACATGCAAGAAATTACAGGAAGTCAAAGCATCACTACCAGATAGGAATTTTAAAACCTGAATCATATCGCCACGTACTCTTCTCAACTCAAGCGTGGTTAAACCAAAAATTTGCAATGTAGATTCATAAGAGAGATTCCTCACTGCGGGAATAAGTCTAGTGGCTCTTCACTGAACCTGCTCCAAAATGAACTTATCCTTCTCATAAAAGAGACTCCAAGCCTGAATAGCTTACTCAAGATGAGGCCTGACTAACTGCTTATACACATTAAGAATATCCTCTGTACCAAAAAAATTAATTCTTCTAATCAAACCAAGGAACCTATTTGCCCTGGCAGCTGCTAAAGCACACTGGCTTCAGAATGCTAGTAATGACAAAACCTAGATCCATTTCCTGATCAACACAACCAAGATTTTAAGCATTCATGCAGTAATCAAAAGGCAAATTGCTCTGACCAAAATGAATAACTTTGCATTTATCAACATTGAATGACATCTGCCACGTTTGGGACCAAAAAACGTAAACAGATCAGTTTGCAACAGTAAAGAATCCCTAGTATCATCAACAATCCTGTACAGCTTAGTGTCATCAGCAAATTTACAAATTCTGGAGCCAAGGGAACATCAATATCATTAATGAAGATTAAGAAAAGAAGTGGACCCAATACAAATCCCATGAAGATACTTCACCATTAACAACAACTCTTTGTGACCTGTCAATTAACCAACTGGCATACTTTCCCTCCACACCAAGCCTTCTTGTTTTCACTTTCCCTTGACACCAAGTGCTCTTGTTTTCATCATGAGCCTGCCTAACGGAACCGTATCAAATGCTTTTTGGAAATCGAAATAGATAACATCCACATTATGACCATCAGAATCAACGTGTTTAGTAACATCATCAAGAAACTCCAATAGATTAGAAACACAAGACCTCTTAGGTAAGAACCCATGCGGGGATAAATTCAACAAACAATTGACCAGTAAATGATGTAGTACAACATCCTTAACAATGGACTCCATGACCTTGCACACAACACTTGTAAGACTCACTGGCCTATAGTTACAAGGCAAACTGTGGTGACCCTTTTTAAAAATAGGAGTGACATTAGCAATTCTTCAATCACTAGGAACAACACCAACATCAAAGCACTTAAAATACTCTGGGGAATGGAAAGAACATCAGAACACTCATGTAAAACAGCAGGATGTATACCATCTGGACCAGGTGCTTTATTTGAATTCAAACCCTTCTACTTTTTAGACACAACATCAACTGAAACATCAACATTCTTAATGGGTACTGGATAGTGCACGCTAAGATAATCCACAACGTCATCAGCAGGGACTCTGTAGTAGAAACAGATACAAAGTAGTCATTCAAAACTTCAGCCATATCCTTACCACTATTGATAGTAACACCATCATACCCTAAAGGGGACCAACAACCTCCTTGGTTTTTTGCTTTGAGAGAACGTAAGAGTGAAATGACTTAGGATTACCTCTTTGGACAAACGTTTTTCAAAAAGCACTCTATTATCTCTTACCAAACTCTTTGTGAACTTTTTATGATCATTATACTTAGCAAGCTCCACAGGACACCCACTGTGTTTATAACAATGCCACAACTTCTTCTTTTTCCGAACAGCCCGCAAAACTTTCCGAGACATCTACACTGGCCATTACGCCTACATACTTTCTCACACCCTCCAAAACTTTAGTTCGGAAACTATCCCATGCTTTAAAAGGATCTAAGTAACAAAGCAAAGAAGTCCAATCGAATGACAAATTATCCTGAAGTGCAGCAAAGTCAGCATTCTTAAAATCTAAAACCAGTTTATTAGCTGGAGAAACCTTTGTGAAACAATACAGATCAAAACTAATGAGGTCATGATCACTACACCCTACCTTATTGCTACTATGTAGCACATTTCTAACCATACTTTTTTCACTACTGAAAATCAATCAAGACAATTACTATCATGCATGGGAAACAAGACATACAAAATCTTTATACCATGTGGACCACTAGTACAAAGATTCCAATCAATGTCTGGAAAATTAAAGTCCCTAAAACAATAACCCTCCTAGAAGCAACTTTCCTAAAGCAGTCAAGCAATTTCTGATTGTTCTCAGGACTAGAATTTGGTGATCTATACACAACACCAACAACCACCGAACTATCAACATCGCCATCAACAATAAGCTCACACCATAGGCAATTTGAAAAACCTGGCTCCTAGAGGCACCAACATGGTACTAGAGCTGTGACCGTTTAGCGTGTACTCGCTACACGCTCGCAAATCTTGTAAACGTTTACTAAATACTTCATTGCGAGTAATCGTTTTTCATATATTATAGGCCTAGTGTCTTGCCGTTGAAAATCAATATTCATGATTCAAATCACACACACATTCGGCTGACAAAATTCCAATCAATGATTTTTTACAAACTGTAAACCTGATTAGCATTTTTTTTTTTAAATGTGCGAATCATAAATGCGCAGTAATCACCAATGAATGGGGATATTATGCACTTTGATTTCGCGAAAACTGAGTAATCTAACTTGTAAAATGCACCGCGAATGTGCAGCAGTAAACAGTAAAACTAACAATAGGCCTAACGTTAGGCCATAAGGCTTTAAATCCCACGCAATCAAGGCCCGTTTCATCGACCAAAAAACACTTGAATCGTGACAATCAGTACATTTACATGTAAATATTACCTGATGAGTCAAATAAATTTTGCAAGAAAGAAAAAATATTGCATAATAAATAAACAGAAAAAGGTTTTAACAAAGCTGAAATTCTGCATGCTTCGCAAAGAAGCGGCCATTTTTCGAGAGGGCTAATATTTCAGAACTTCCTGGTGGTGGTGGCGTAGTTTTGAAATGTTTCTGGCGAGGTTTATAATAGGCCTCAGTATGCAAGATTTTCACAGAACTTTGAAAGCCGCAGCGAATAGGACAAACAAGTTACGCGATGTTGAGTTTAAATGACATTGAAAGGAAATTATCTGTTCTTTCTAAACTGAATTTCCATGCACATTTTCCATAAAAATGATGATTTGTACTGTAGAAGTAAACTTTTTACGATTTGGAAAGCAAAACTCAGCGTCTATTTGAGCAATGCAGTCAGTACTTTTGCCATTACTAGTTGCGCGATTTTTTTACTTTGCCTCGTAGTTTTGGAGCAATTTTGGTGTATTTCCGAAAGTACGGTACTAAACTCGTGTACACGATAAACGCTCGCTTTTTTTGGCGTGTACACGTTTACTAAAATCCCTAAACGTTCACAGCTCTACATGGTACAGTACCTGGCTCCTAGAGGCACCAACATGGTACAGTACCTGGCTCCTAGAGGCACAAACATGGTACAGCACCTGGCTCCTAGAGGCACCAACATGGTACAGTACCTGGCTTAGAGGCACCAACATGGTACAGTACCTGGCTCCTAGAGGCACAAACATGGTACAGTGCCTGGCTCCTAGAGGCACCAACATGGTACAGTGCCTGGCTCCTAGAGGCACCAACATGGTACAGTACCTGGCTCCTAGAGGCACCAACATGGTACAGTACCTGGCTCCTAGAGGCGCAAACATGGTACAGTACCTGGCTCCTAAAGGCACCAGCATGGTACAGCACCTGGCTCCTAGAGGCACCAACATGGTACAGTACCTGGCTCCTAGAGGCACCAACATGGTACAGTACCTGGCTCCTAGAGGCACAAACATGGTACAGCACCTGGCTCCTAGAGGCACCAACATGGTACAGTACCTGGCTTAGAGGCACCAACATGGTACAGTACCTGGCTCCTAGAGGCACAAACATGGTACAGTGCCTGGCTCCTAGAGGCACCAACATGGTACAGTGCCTGGCTCCTAGAGGCACCAACATGGTACAGTACCTGGCTCCTAGAGGCACCAACATGGTACAGTACCTGGCTCCTAGAGGCGCAAACATGGTACAGTACCTGGCTCCTAAAGGCACCAGCATGGTACAGCACCTGGCTCCTAGAGGCACCAACATGGTACAGTACCTGGCTCCTAGAGGCACCAACATGGTACAGTACCTGGCTCCTAGAGGCACAAACATGGTACAGTGCCTGGCTCCTAGAGGCACCAACATGGTACAGTACCTGGCTCCTAGAGGCACCAACATGGTACAGTACCTGGCTCCTAGAGGCACCAACATGGTACAGTACCTGGCTCCTAGAGGCACAAACATGGTACAGTACCTGGCTCCTAGAGGCACCAGCATGGTACAGCACCTGGCTCCTAGAGGCACCAACATGGTACAGTACCTGGCTCCTAGAGGCACCAACATGGTACAGTACCTGGCTCCTAGAGGCACCAACATGGTACAGTGCCTGGCTCCTAGAGGCACCAACATGGTACAGTACCTGGCTCCTAGAGGCACCAACATGGTACAGTACCTGGCTCCTAGAGGCACCAACATGGTACAGTACCTGGCTCCTAGAGGCACCAACATGGTACAGTACCTGGCTCCTAGAGGCACAAACATGGTACAGTACCTGGCTCCTAGAGGCACAAACATGGTACAGTACCTGGCTCCTAGAGGCACCAACATGGTACAGTACCTGGCTCCTAGAGGCACCAACATGGTACAGTACCTGGCTCCTAGAGGCACCAACATGGTACAGTACCTGGCTCCTAGAGGCACAAACATGGTACAGTACCTGGCTCCTAGAGGCACAAACATGGTACAGTACCTGGCTCCTAGAGGCACCAACATAGCATAGGAAGGGTGGATAAACCCCATGAGTCTCCAGAAAATGTCAAGATTTGTGGCCCTGAGCATTTTACACTGCAATATGGAGCCAGAGCACCAAAATCCCCATTTAAGCTTTATTTTTTTTAAATAAAGCAGAAATTACTAATCATTTCAAGAACTTTGATTAAAATTTGTTGATTCAGTAAATTTTGTACGCATATTTTTTCTCTTGTTTGGTAAAGATTTTGCAGAGCCGTTGCAGTTTGGAAATTCAAAGAAGAAACAAAAGACAGAGATGCTGGTGAACGAGGATTACGTGGCTATGATTGAAAACATGGGTTTCAACAGGGAACAGGCAATCAAAGCACTGAAGGCAACAGTGAGTAAAAGTGTTCCGAGGTATACGGTCATGTATGGCCAAAATAAATTGCTTTGAAATATGTCAAAAACATATTTATAACATGGATTTGAATTTTCACTTCTTAATATGGAAATTTTATTTAAATTTTGTGACATCCCAACAAGAAAACATCTGAATTTCATTATGTTAACTTATTGTTTTTCAATCCTTCTTCAACTTTAGTTTAATGTGACAAAGGATTTGAATCTTCATCATACCCTTTATTCAAATTTAGCCGGGAAAAACAGCCGGATTTTCAGTAAAATTAAAAGGATTAAATTAAAGATTTTGATCAGAATTCTCATCCATACAACTTTTTCTGACATAAAAATTTGTAAAACTTCGATTAGCCATTAGAAACTGTAAGGGTGTTTCAGCTGACGTCATGAGGTCACATGAATTTGTTTACATCGCCATTTTGTAGGAAAAACACTTTCATGTGCTGTAAACTTACTCACGTTTGCATGTTATATAAGATTATTTTTGTAAGATAAATATGCCGGAATCTTGCCGTGCCATTGGCTGCATTAATAGACGTGTTTAAAATCCACTGATTAAGATTACTTGAAGTACTTGGAGGGTAATTTTTTCTCTAAAATAATATTTTATATATTTTTTTAAATAATCTGGCCCATCTATTTTAACAAGCATGTGTTTTGTATGCCCAGTGCGTGTTTTACATGCCCAGTGTGCGTTTTACATGCCCAGTGCGTGTTTTACATGCGCAGCACGTGTTCTCATCACCAGCACATGCTAGCGAGTGTTTAGTAGGACCAAGTCTGTTTGTTTTACGTGTGATGTGACTGAGCTGTGTAAAAATCAGATGCTTGAAACGCACAACGTGCAAACGCTTTGCCCTGAAAATGGCTTCAATTTAGATTAGAGTCACATTATGAAATACCTTTATAGTTGCTTTTCACATAAATGAAAGACTATTGCATGGCTATAATTCAAAGCATGGGCTTCAACAGGGAGCAGGCTATCAAAACATTGAAATCAATGTTGCGTAATAGAGTGTTCAACAGTATTTGGACCAACAGGTTTTTTTTTAAAATATGCTAACATTAGAAATGGCTTTGCCCAAAACCAGGAACATCTTAACCTGCCCTCAAATGGTGCAGGGCCGGTCGAAGGAAAAGTTATATATTTCTTTGTTTCTCAAACCTCAAAACTGTATACAGTTTCACCTCTCTAAAACGCCTTCAAGATAACAACTACACCTCATTAGAGGTAGTTAATTAGCTACCTCTAATTAACTGTACCCGTAAGGCAATAATTATGTGCACACTAAGTCAATGAGACTTCAAAACGTCAAACAGGGAGAGGTGGCATTTCACTGGTGTTACATGGTATTTTTAGTGACACACATCTGAATATAATGGCAATCCTTTGTAATGTAAGTAGTAACTGTAATCAATGCTGGCACGGTTTGCCTTTGCTGCTTGGGAAAGGTGAAATGAACTAAGAGCATAGAACTATTTATACCTCAATGTTATGATGCAAAGTTATTTTTGTGGAATGATGTAGTTAATTTGTGGCTTGAAAATTGCAGGCCAAATTTTTAAGCAGTGCCTTTACTAATAAAACCAAGCCATCAGCGACGCTGGCTGCACCTCCAAGGGCCCAGATAACATCCCCTATCAGTTTCTGAAACACCTCCCCATCAAGGCCACCACTACCCTACTCACCATCTTCAACCACATTTGGTCCTCACACTCCTTTCCCCCTATCTGGAGGACAGCTATTGTCATCCCGTCCTTAAACCGGGAAGGATAGCACCGACCCCACCAGCTACCGACCCATCGCCCTTACTTGCTGTCTCTGTAAAATTATGGAAAAGATCATTAATCAGAGACTAAACTGGTTCCTCGAGACCAACAGAATCCTCTCTCCTCACCAAAGCGGCTTCCGAAAATGTTGCAATACCTAGACCAGTTAATTACGCTCGACACCGCTATCCGGGAATCCTTTGCAAAAAGGAACACCTCATTGCCATATTTTTGACCTCGAGAAAGCTTTCGACACTACTTGGAAATACCGCATTACCCGGAAACTTCACACCATTGGCCTCAGAGGCCACCTCCCCATCTTTATTCAAAACTTCCTCTCACCCAGGCAGTTCCAAGTTCGTATTGGCCACACCCTCTCCAAGCCGTACCCCAAGAAGAGGCGTCCCCCAAGGCAGCATCCTCTCCCCACTCTCTTCAACCTGAGCATTAATGACATCGGGAATGACCTTGGCCCCAGCATCAAACGTACCCTCTCGTGGATGACTTCACCATCTTCTACTCCTCCCTAGCTTTCCTATTGTTGAAAATAGGCTCCAAACCAGCCTCAATCAGCTGCAAGTCTGGAGCAACAATAACGGTTTTAGATTCTCCAAAGACAAGACAGTCTGCATGCACTTTTGTCATTTCAACAACCTCCACCCCAACCCGAACTTTGTGCTCAATGGGAATCGCATCCCTAAAGTTGAAAACACAAAGTTCCTTGGTCTAACTCTAGACCCCAAGCTCACCTACAAGCCACACATCACCAACCTGAAACTAAAATGCAATAGCTCCCTCAACCTCCTCCGACTGCTCTCCAACACTACTTGGGAGCGAACCATATGCTCTCCTCAAAATTTTCAGGCTCACCATTCGTGCCAAGCTTGACTATGGCAATATTGTTTACTGTGTCGCTCACAACTCATACCTCAACCACATTAACACCATCCAAAATGAAGCCCTCAGGCTTTGTCTAGGAGCCTTCAGGACCTCCCCAATCACTAGCCTTCATGTTGAAGCCAACGAACCCTCCTTTCTACTTAGATGTAAAAAGCTTAGCCTCTCCTATGCTTTTAGAGTCCTCACCAACACCCAGAACCCTGTTTACAACCTCATTAGGTACCCCAATTTCTCCTCCCTCTTTGATAGGACTAAAACCCTATCGCCCCCCTTCAGCTTACGCATTAAATCAGACCTCTTTCAACTTGGCATCAACCCCGCCACTCTCGGCACCTATTCCTGGCCCACTTTTCCGCCTTGGGCCACCCCCCTTCCTTCTGTCCACCTAGACCTCTCCACTTATAACAAAACTCAAACTCACCCTAATCTCTTCATCAATCTCCACAACCAAATCAAAGACCAACTCTCAAATTACACCTCCATCTATACTGATGGCTCCAAGGAAGGCAACAAGACAGCTGCTGCTGCCATCATCCAAGACATCACCCTCAGTAGCAGACTTCCTGACCACTCATCCATCTTTTCAGCCGAGGCTAAGGCCATTCTCCTCGCCCTCAACTTTATTGAGTACTCTCCTCTTAGTCACTTTGCCATTTTCTCTGACTCAAAGGCTGTTCTTACTTCATTACTCAATCTTAAATGGGATAACCTCACCTGCCACCTCCTCCTCCGGAAACTCTTTTCTCCCACCCTCTGCAGGAAAAGTGTTCTTTTCTTCTGGATACCCAGCCATGTTGGCATCCCTGGCAATGACAGGGCTGATACAGCCGCTAAGCTTGCCCTTAACCTCCTCCCTTCCCCTTTTCCCAAAACCCTCTCTGACATCAAACCGCTTATCGCTTCTCTTGTTCGTGACCGCTGGCAAACCTTATGGAACTTCCAAATTGATAACAAACTCCATGTTATCCAGCCCACAATCGATCAAATCCACCATCAACAACCTTTCTCGTATCAACAACGTTCATATTACCCGTCTTAGAATTGGTCACACCCACCTCACTCACTCCCACCTCCTTATTGGTTCCCCCAACCCCTCTGTAACAATTGCCACTGCATCCTCACAATTCAACACGTTCTCCTTGCTTGCCCCCTGTACAACCTTCCCAGAGCTTCTCTCGCTCCCCACAACTCAATTGCTGAGTTCTTCCAAAAAAATCCTCCAGATAAAATAGTCTCCTTCCTTCAGCATGCATCCCTCTACAACCATATTTAATTCTCCTCTTCCACCCCCTCTCTACTTTGTTTTTAGTTTTACCCATGCACCTCCTCTCTCGATCACAGCTTTCTGGCTTTTGTTCTTGAATTTCTCTCATTCTTCCCCTGGTCTCTTTCCTTACTACCTCTAAAATGATCTGACCTCTCAGGCACAATTTGACCTTCGTTGTCGTGGTGCCGTTAAGACCTCATCAAACAAACAAACAAACTAATAAAAAGTCATATCAATAGCAAACAATTCCATCAAAAGCAGTCAACAGTGAATTATTTTACAGTCATTTGAATTTTATGGCCCAAATATACAAATTTTATGTCAATTTGTGATGTATGAATATGCAAACATTTCTAGTTGATATAAATCTCGTTAATTTTATTAATTGTGTGCCTGAATTTTTCCAAAGTGCAAAACTATATCTGGCAAGCACCGTTTGGATCTTATCTGTACCCCAATTTACTGGTAACTAGAAGAAACATTTCCCAATATTTGAAAGACTTTAATAAAGGAACCAAATATATCACTCACTCATGCACCCACCCACCTACCCACCCACCCACTTACCCAACCACCCACCCAACCACCCACCTACCCACCCACCCACCCACCAATTTTGACTCCAAAATTTTCACTGTTGGATAAAAAAATCCTGTTTTTGATAAAAAATCTTTAATTTTGGACCAAACCTTTCAAGACCATTATCTACAACATAGAACCAGAAATTTTTAGACTGTTAGATAGTAGGGGTGTGACTTTATTGGTTAACAGATAAACGGTCATTACTATCGTTTACCGCTACAATAATTAGTGTTTCGTTTAAACGAAAATTCGGCCTCAGAAATAATTCAAACCATTCCCCTTATATTAACCACTTAACATTCACTTTCAGAATCTAATTGTTTAAGGAAAATCTAATAGTTTTTTCCCTTTACAACACCAATAACTTTGATTTGTCCATCATGATGAACTCGAAAAGTTATCAGAATATGAGCACAATACAGTGTGCTAGGCCTAATCATCATTACAAACAATGCTAAGCCCATTTGCCGACGGCAACAATGTTATTCTGTCCACCACATACTCACTTTGTATAGTGAAAATATCCTCTAAATGTCTTTTAATAATTCCTTAAATGCACCAAAATCAATATCTTGTCCACTTATGTGGCTTTATAGCAAAGATAATTGGGGATAATCTTTAAACTCTAGATGTGACCGACTGGTGGATGTCGGCCATCTTACCATTCACTGCTTAAACAAGGGGGCACTCGATCAACAATGCATCACACTTAACATTTTATCTGGCCACATAATCGGGTGATAAAAGACAGAAGTCCATAATCGTGGTGGACATTTGTCAACAGAAAGTGGATTTTTTGGATATACAATAGGATTAAAATTTACAGATTCAATTCATTTATAATTTTACTTGTTGAAGAAGTATTCTTTTTTTAATGTTCTAATGTTTATGTATTGAATAGAACATGTAATAGTTGAAATACCCTTTTGGCCGCGGTAATCGCGTACTTAACACTGAATGAACAACTTATTTATTCAATTCAAAATCTTGATTCCGGCAGTCATTTGTGAATGGTTGTAATATTTTATGGACTGTTCTTTGTTTTCTGTTAGAAAGATGCATTTGTTAGAGTAAATCACCTTATATCTTCTTCAAAATGAAGCAGATTTCTGACACCACTCATGCTAATTGGTTACTGTACTAAACAGGCCTAGTACTGTACTGTGTGTTACACAGTGTGTGCAGCAAGATACAACATATACAATGGGCTTGCTTCCATTAAACTTTTCGGCGTGTTATCGGTTAAACGATCAATAAAGATGATCATTTATCATTTAATGAATTAAGCGAAAATGCACATCCATATTAGATAGGGAGGTGAAGTTTTTATAATATCAGAGCCCTCATTGTCTTTTTTTTGGGGGGCTTACGCACCCTCAAAGATGAAAAGCTAGACATGCCCATGGGGAACAACTCACTACAGAGGGATTTTATCATGTGACTCTTAACTCATCTGGAAGCCATTTTATGTTTCACGCGTCTTTACACAACTCAGTCACATCACACATGCAACATACATACTACATGCTAACCTACCTACCGGTTCAGCGAATTTTACTGATTGCAGTTTCGTTTTGTTTGCTTCCGATTTTACTTCATATTTTCCTTACGTTTTATATATTCACCGGGTATACAAAGAGTAACTTTTATGTGAACACCATCTGATTGTTCGTTATACTCAGACAAAACCTACATACCTGATATAAAGTGCTCGCTGCAATTTCTAGTGTGAATCGTAGGTTGAAAGCCGTTACGTTGTACAGCAGAAACCTACTTTGAGCGTCGATCAGAATCAGATGGAAATTGAGAAAACATCTTTTTATTCCCGGTACACGTCTATTAGTATGTAACTCTGATTAAGTGTACAGCAGAGGACAGTGTTCTTTCCCTACAAAATGGAGATGTAAACAAAGTCATGTGACCACATGATGTCAGCTGAAGCACCCTCATACCCAGTCTGTTGTAATAATTAAGCTTCACAGACAGTGATGAAGTAAACAAAGTTTTTACATAAGTATTATATAAAGTTCTTTGTTTAAGAAATGATTGAGCTGTGTATGTACTTCAATATTGCATATTTTGAACTCATCAGAAAGTTTTCAGACTGTTCTGATTGGTTATTTTCTTATACCATCAAATGCACCTGTGTCCATATGAGATAACATTATTCTCTTTTATTCAGGATAACAACATTGAGAGGGCAGCTGACTGGATTTTTAGTCACCAAGAAGAATTGAACACTCCAGCCATGGAAACTGATCAGGTAGAAGCTGGACCTAGTCAACCAATGTGCAGAGATGGAAGCGGAAGTGAGTATTACACTTAGGTAATTTGTAAGACAATGTAATGTAGATCTCCCCTCAAGAAAAGTGATAGAAAAATAAAAAGTGTGTATCAAACTACAACTATAATGCTACCATATGTCTTATAAGATATCACATTTTGAAAAATACACATTGCAGAAATATTTTCACACACATTACTGATTGGTTAGCTGAATTAACCTTTCCAAGTTACGAAATAGGCCACGCCTACCATAGCAATGCGGTAACTAGGTGGGGCAAACAAACCTTAAATCCGCAATCATGTATGACCAATGCATTGACGTTTAGATGTTTATTCTTCCTTCCGCAAGTTTTGATCCACTTTTCGGATCTTTTGAGTTTTTAGCAAAATGGAATAAACAAAATCTTGTTTGCTAACTGTTCTGGAAAACGGAAATCAGATTAACAAAGCCCTTAGTGCAGAGGTTGCGTTATAATATTTGTCTGGCGTATTTGGTTAAGACAAGCCCTTGATTTTCGGCGTATTTTGTCATTTTGACGTTATATGTACAGGGCACTGCATAAGGTACAGGAAACTGCGTTCTAGCAAAGCTTGCAAGTATTGTTAACACACACACTTGTGTAGGCCAGCCTCGCTGAAGTGAATGAAAATTGCGCTTAAAATACCAAAAACCTCAAAAAATAGGACTATTATTATCATTTAAAATATTAAGAAAAAGTTCTAACCCAATCCTTGCATAATGCCAAAATAAAATAAAAAAATACTTTTGTTTATCATATCCAAACATCCATGAGGTTTAAGTGAACTTTGACCAATTGTCAACATTAATACACTATTGAGATTTCGAACACGCCTACTTTTTTGCAGTATAGTAACTTGACTTGCAGATTGTGATCACTTTACAGATACACGATCAACACAATACATGAGGAAAGTAGAATCGTAGCTAATAATATTGTTGACAGCCTGCATTCAAAACAACATCAAAACTTTCACGTACAGTACAGAGGTATATACTGACTATATACAGTTTTAGTACTTGCCTAGTGTTTATGTGCAGTACTTGTACGGACATGTTGAATCATTCGGCAATTTTCGTAAGTCGTAGTTGTGTCATTTTTCTTTTATTCATTTTTTTAGTAATTAAAAAACATTTTTGTGTGAAATAAAACTTTCAATCCCATGAGAGAGGTAAGATGTTCATGATTTTCAATTAAGTTAATGAAAAACTCTGGTGTAAAATTTCACATGCTATATCTAAATCTTACCACGCAGGTACAACGTGTATCGTAAGAAATTTCAGCCGTAGCGTAATATAGTGAACCTTGCGTTAGTGGGCCCGTAAGCGCAATTTTTGTTCACCATTTTGCCGTCACTCAGCCTGTGAGTGCAAAATTTGTTTTGTACAGTATATGCATTGACAAGATAAGCACGCTAGCTAGCTGTACTGTACCAGTACCCCGTAGGATGTTTGCCCCACTTATGCAGATTTTGTTGCTAGGCAAATTCGTGCGGTGATTGATTAAAACAAGCTGTCAATCATCAAACCCAGAGAGGTTAATTGGTAGAACAACTGCTTATTAGCAGGTAGGTGGTGGGTCCATTTACTTGTCGGATTATACAAAACAAAATTAGTTTAATGACTGTTCCACTGTGATGGCTGCATAGTGTTTAATGACTGTTCCGCTGTGATGGATGCATTGTTGAGACAGTTTTCAGTTTTGTGAGAGAGTGTCACAGAAGGTTAGTAAGCTCTTTCAGTATCTTTGTAGGAAAGCGATATATGTAAGACTAAACTTTTGATATTTAAGTATGATTAATTGGTATCAATCTTATCAATATTTAGTGAATGGATATATTTATAAGTCAGTCATTCATGAGAAAGTTGTGTAGGTCAATGAATTGAAGGGTCAATTTTTTTGAGGGGCAAGGTCACGGACACTGTAGGCTGATGATTCAAAGTGTAAACATTTTTGGGGAGGGTGACTTCCATGTGTGACTCATGGAATTTAAAATTGGCACATCAGGCTTAAGGGTTAAAGATGTGACATAAATTTCATCCTGAAATACTAACATAGTATTGGCATAATGTAATATTTTACAGTTCCAACATGTCTTAGCCTAATTTTTGTTTCATCACCAGAATACCAACTGATGGCGTTCATCAGTCACATGGGTACCTCTACGTCATCAGGTCATTACGTCTGTCACATTTTCAAAGATGGAAGGTGAGTGGTTTAAAGCAGCTGAAAATTTCAAGTAGTGAGGATGGTATGGGTTTTCCATATTACCAATTATTTATAAAATTCTACAGACAATGTATAATATAATGACACACTTTTTTTGATTTTAAAAGTATAACCTGTTGAATCTTGGTTTTGGGAGATAAAAGTCTTCAATATATGCAAAAAATGTGATAAATGACAGGTTGAAGAGCTTACAATCTTATGTAACTCCTACCTGGAAGTCATTGAATATTGGCTTTTTTTAGTTGTTTATTTAAATCAGTCATGAACCAAAAACAAAAAATCTTTGTTGGAGTTCAAAGTTCAGTGTTCAAAATAATTTGTAAAGTGATTATCTACAACGGTTCAGCGGCTGTACAAGAAAATGCTTCTACATAAAAAATGAGTCTCGGGCCTTTGTTTAAAATCATTGACATTGGTGGCAGGGAATTCCATAAAGCTAGTGCAGCACATGATGAATAAGTAACGACCAAAAGATTTGAAGTTTCCATTTTGGCGTGTAAAGAAGATGCTTGTTCGATGAAAGCAGTTGTCGTGAAGATGATTTGAAGTGAATGAGAGCAGCCAGATATTTAGGTGCAAGTCCATGGATAGATTTATAGGTTAATAAAAGTAGCTTAAAATTATTTCTGTACCATACATGAAGCCAGTGGAGCTCCTTTAATACAGGGGTGATATGGTTGAAACTTATTTGAACGGGTTACAATTCTGGCAGCAACATTTTGAGCACGCTGAAATGGAACAAGTGAGTAAAAAAAAGGGGATTTTACTCATTCTGACATCACAAATCTATATAAAAATTGCATATATAGACCAGAGAATTAATAATCCATAAAATTGCAAATTTTTATATGACTTTGAAGAGAGAAAAAAATAAATAGCTAAGGCTGCCTTACTATGGTTGTAATTGCTTTTAAGATTTTGGTTGCAAGTGAGTTCAACGTTTCATGATAGATTTAGCCATCAAGAAAAACTTAGTAAGAACAGTACCTATCTTATTCTTTGACGAAGATTTCTAGTATAAGCGCCAGACAGAGTTTTTAGAGTAAAGGCTGTTACACACTGAACGCAATGCGGTGAGCAATTTTTTTTAACAAAATTGAATAAAATACTGGAAAACAAACATTTTGACCTCTTGTTTTCAGAGAAGGATTGTCATCGCATGGCTATTCAAATGATAACTGAAAATTGATTGAAAGGGCCTTTCTACGCTCATTAAAGCAAAATTCGCATCCAGACAGAAAATCGCACCCCACTAAGCGAATTTCGCCACAGTTTGATCAAAACAGCATTTCTAACAAATTTTCCAGTATCATCAGAAAGCCTCAATTGTAAACTTCATGTGTAAGCAAAAAGTCAAAGCATCTTATTATATTTGTTTCCTGTATGGTTATCTAAAAATTGCTATCCGCGTCACGTTTGGTGTGTAACGGCCTTAAATTGACCGGTATCAGACTAGAATCATCCCACCAAATCATATTCCTTAACATAATTTGCTTCTTACATTTTAATACTGAAAAAGCTAGTGACTGAAAACCATTAGGCGAGTGAAAAGATTTGTAACACAGAAATAGAGCTGTGACCATTTAGCGTGTACACACTAAACGTTCGCAAATGCACTAAACATTTACTAATTGCGAGTAATCGTTTTTCATAGTTGTGAAGTCTTGCCATTGAAAATCAATATCATTCAAATCACACACACATTCGGCTGACAAAATTCCAATCAATGACTTTTACCATAAATCCGATTAGCATAATCCTTTTTAAATGCGAGAATCACAAATGCGCAGTAATCACTTATGAATGGGGATATTTTGCACTTTGATTTCGCCGAAATCCAAGTAACTTGTGAAATACACCGCAAATTTGCAGCAGTTAACAGTGAACTTAGTGAAACTAACAATAAGCCTAATGTTAGGCCATAACATTAGGCTTTAATCCCATTTGATTAAGATCCATTTTACAAGCTGTCAAATCAAAACACTTGAATCGTGACAATCAGTACATTTACATGTAAATATTACCTCATGAATCAAATAAATTTTGCAAGAAAGAAAAAATATTGTAAAATAAACGAACAAAAAAAGGCTTTAACATGGCCAAAATTCTGCGTGCTTTGCAAACATGGCCACCGATTTTCCAGAGGACCGATATGAGCAATACTTCCGGGGTGGTGGCATAGTTGTGAAATGTTTTACGGCGAGGTATCATAGTATGCAAAATTTTCACAGTGAAAGCCCTTGCAAGTATGGCAAAAATATTACGTGATGTTGAGATCAAATGACATTGAAGGGAAGTTTTCTGTTCTTTCTAAACTGAATTTCATTAACATTTTTTATGAAAATGATAATTTATACTGTAGAAATGAACTTTTCACGATATGGGAAGCAAAATTCCAGCATCTATTTGGGCAATGGAGTCAATACTTTTGTCATACTGGTTGCGCTTTTTTTTTTTTACTTAGCATCAGAAATCGGAGCAATTTTGGTGTACTTTCAAAAATTACAGTACCAAACGCGTATAAACGATACACTCTTGCATTCTTTGGCGTGTACACGATTACTCAAATCCCTAAGTGTTCACAGCTCTACACAGAAATAAGTGAAGAAATGATGGTTTACCACATTTTAATCCTAATTTATATGATTAGATGCATGTTGATATTAAATACAAGCTTGACTCTTACCTCCAGTGAAATGAATGACCTTTCTGCACCAGTCTTTTTTGCCATATTTGGGACAGTATTAAGAAACAAGACTTGTTTGTGAAGAAAATCTTGATCACGTTGCCAGCAATTAACTGTAATATTGGTTCTGATTTGCTGAATCCTTCTCTTTATCATTATGGATTTCTCACATTCCCCTATAATGATTTGTGGTGTTGGTTCCACTTTGAAAAATGCTTCCTCTATCGTCATTTCAGGTGGGTGATATACAACGACAGAAAAGTGGCTCAGTCCGAGAAACCGCCCAAGGATCTTGGGTACCTTTATTTCTACAGACGTGTTTAGGCAGAGGAAGACGGGACGCATGCACAAAAGCCAATCTGATACAATATGTAGAACATGGTCCAACTGTTCCACCAATCACAACCTGATCTGTGATCTGTCAGCATTGATATTTCTTATCACCGTCTCTCAGCATCAAAGCTTTGTACTCTGTTGCCATATGATATCCACGGATTTACTCAAATGGCCAGACGTTAATCTTATATAAGAAAACAGATTACTTGAAGCACAATACGTTGAAGAAAATGTCATAACACTATAAGGGAACATACAAATTTAAAACTCTTAACTGATTTTGTAAAAATGAAAAAATGAGATAGTTACTGAAGTATTTTATTGATCCCTTATAACCAGACATATGTTAGGAGATTTACAATTGTTACTTGTAATGTATTTTATTGAAAGATGTTTTTGTAAATTCCATTACTCATAACCAGATGCATATGTTACCCTGAAGAAATTACAATTGTTAGGTTATAATGAAGAAATTTACAATTGTTATCATATTGTAACCCTGAAGAAAATTTACAATTGTTATTGGGTTGTAACCCTGAAGAAATTTACAATTGTTAAATTTAACAATTGTTATTGGGTTATAACCCTGAAGAAATTTACAATTGTTATCATATTGTAAACCCTGAAGAAATTTACAATTGTTATCATATTGTAACCCTGAAGAAATTTACAATTGTTATTGTTATAACCCTGAAGAAATTTACAATTGTAACCCTGAAGAAATTTACAATTGTTATTGGGTTATAACCCTGAAGAAATTTACAATTGTTATTGGGTTGTAACCCTGAAGAAATTTACAATTGTTATTGGGTTATAACCCTGAAGAAATTTACAATTGTTATTGGGTTATAACCCCAATTGTTATCATATTGTAACCCTGAAGAAATTTACAATTGTTATCATATTGTAACCCTGAAGAAATTTACAATTGTTATTGGGTTATAACCCTGAAGAAATTTACAATTGTTATCATATTGTAACCTGAAGTTGTTATCATATTGTAACCCTGAAGAAATTTACAATTGTTATTGAAGAAATTTACAATTGTTATTATAACCCTGAAGAAATTTTACAATTGTTATCATATTGTTATAACCCTGAAGAAATTTACAATTGTTATCATATTGTAACCCTGAAGAAATTTACAATTGTTATTGAGTTATAACCCTGAAGAAATTTACAATTGTTATTGGCTTGTAAGCCTGAAGAAATTTGAAAAATGTTGCTACTCACTTTTTCTTTTTTCAATAACATGCATTGACTTTTTCAAATGAAGTGTTTGACATTGCTTTTACACAGTAGACCAGTCATCTGGAACTTGTAACATTTATGACATATGATATCCTTTGGATGGATGAAATCATTCAGGTACTTTTTTCACAGTTGTGATTGTCTTTCAGTCAAGATAGATATGTCACATGACCAAAGCAAATCTTAAACAAAGTTTATATCCATATGAAAGATTATTTGTACCCATACTGGAAAATGTGTAGGTTGCAGGACATAAGCCATTTATGCCAATTAAGGAGCATTTATTTTCCATAGATGAGGTCAATTGCATAAATCGTCCCTCTTTCCGCATACCGACGAATGTACTATTTTAATAGGTGAAACGAAAATTAGCATGTAATACTGAATTATATTAAAGATACTGACGAATGTCTTTAAAGCTTCATGATTTTGCTTAAAATATCTTTATTGTAAGTACAAATGTCAAAAAATGTGCATTTTCTCTTTCCAATGATATATAAAGCTGTATAATACGTTTATCAACTTTCATTTCATCAAGTTTCAACATTTTCTGAACATTCGTCAGTATGCGGAATTAATAAATTCAATTTTAATATTCGTCTCTACACAAATGACTTTCGTTACCATTAAGTCTAAACCTCGCAATACATTTTGTTTCTTAGGCCCCAATAAAATCTCAAATCTGTCAGGGTCTATATTGCTCACAACAGAAATTACAATCCAGCACAAGTAATTAGCAATTAACCCAGGGATTTCCACACACTTCACCTCACTTTCCATGATCATAATCTGACATTGATAGTACACAAATTTCACTGCAGCTGCACTGACTTTCACACTCAACACAAGGAGAAAAGTATTCCCCTGTGGTCAATGTGTCTGGCTTGAAGTTATAATTTACATATAGGATGGTATTTAATAGTGAAGATTTTGTTTGTTTATTGATGAGTGATTTTAAGTGATGATTTTGTTCAACTTTGTAGGCTTTGAGAAGTTTGGACTCAAAATCCATTCCAACAGATTTTCATCGACTACGCAAACAGAGGAATGAAATGTTGACACATTCAACTTGAATTTCACAACTTTTGGCTTAAATGAAGACCTCCATGGCAGAGCCTCGGCTTTCAACACTCTTGCTTAGGTCTCCAACCAGTGTTCCATAACTAATTAATAAAATGGCCTTGGGCTTCTTGATGTAAATACTCCAAGGGAGAGCTGTCAGGATGTAAATACTCCAAGGGAGAGCTGTCAGGATGTTAATACTCCAAGGGAGAGCTGTCAGGATGTTAATACTCCAAGGAGAGCTGTCAGGATGATAATACTCCAAGGGAGACCTGTCAGGATGTTAATACTCCAAGGGAGACCTGTCAGGATGATAGTACTCCAAGGGAGACCTGTCAGGATGATAGTACTCCAAGGGAGACCTGTCAGGATGATAATACTCCAAGGGAGACCTGTCAGGATGATAGTACTCCAAGGGAGACCTGTCACGATGATAATACTTCAAGAGAGACCTGTCAGGATGATAGTATTCCAAGGGAGACCTGTCAGGATGATAGTACTCCAAGGGAGACCTGTCAGGATGATAATACTTCAAGGGTGACCTGTCAGGATGTTAGTACTCCAAGGGAGACCTGTCAGAATGATAATACTCCAAGGGAGACCTGTCAGAATGATAATACTCCAAGGGTGACCTGTCAGAATGATAATACTCCAAGGGAGACCTGTCAGAATGATAATACTCCAAGGGAGACCTGTCAGGATGTTAATACTCCAAGGGAGACCTGTCAGGATGATAATACTCCAAGGGAGACCTGTCAGGATGATAATACTCCAAGGGAGAGCTGTCAGGATGATAATACTCCAAGGGAGACCTGTCAGGATGTTAATACTCCAAGGGAGACCTGTCAGGATGATAGTACTCCAAGGGAGACCTGTCAGGATGATAGTACTCCAAGGGAGACCTGTCAGGATGATAATACTCCAAGGGAGACCTGTCAGGATAATAGTACTCCAAGGGAGACCTGTCAGAATGATGATACTCCAAGGGAGACCTGTCAGGATGATAGTATTCCAATGGAGAGCTGTCAGGATGATAATACTCCAAGGGAGACCTGTCAGGATGATAATACTCCAAGGGAGACCTGTCAGAATGATAATACTCCAAGGTAGACCTGTCAGGATGATAATACTCCAAGGTAGACCTGTTAGGATGTTAATACTCCAAAAAAGAGACTTGTCAGGATGTTAATACTCCAAGGGAGACCTGTCAGGATGATAATACTCCAAGGGAGACTTGTCAGGATGTTAATACTCCAGAGAGACCTGTCAGGATGTCAGAAACCTCAAACAGAAAAGACCAATCAGGATCAATGAAAAGTTTCCAGTATGGCTTTGGTCTTAAAATCCTGCACTTTAGCCCTTCTGTTACACAGTTGGTCCATTCATAAATGAATTGTCTTTTCAAGTTGCTATACCAAGTCTGGGTACAATCATTATTTAACAGCCTAGTCAAATATTATGTGTCATTGTGTCAATTGAGCCACTAGACTTATTCCCGAAGTGAGGAATCTCTCTTATGAATCTACGTTGCAAATTCTTGGTTTGACCAGGCTTGAGTTTAGAAGAGTATGTGGCAATATAATTCCGGTTTTTAAATTCCTTTTTGGTAGTGATGCTTTGACTTCCTGTTATTTCTTGCATGTTTATGCTAATATTCATGTGACACGTGGTAACAGTTTGAAGCTGACCAAAGAGTTCCCATGGATAGATATTAAATATTATAGCTTTTCGCAAAGAGTTGTTAATGAGTGGAATGGTTTGTCTGAGTGGGTAGTTAGCTCCAATTCTGTTCACAATTTTAAAGTCAACATTGATAACTTCTTATTGGGCGTCTTTGAATTTGTTGTTGTTGTGGTGGTATTAGTTTGGGCTTTTTACGGGGTGAATAAGTCTTCTTAGCCCGTCATCTTATTATGTTATATTAATATGCTGCACCACTTCCTTCTAATATTGATAGACATTTAGAAAAACAAATGATGTACAAAAGAAAATAACAAAGTTGCCTTGGAATACCTCACAAAATGTTCAACAAAATGCCAGAGATTTAAAAATGCTGTAAAGTGGTCAATGTTCAACCGATATTGATGATTTTTTTGCCACTGTAATAGATATTAAGACAATTGAGCTAATTTTGCCCTTCCACATCCATATGCCTTTAAAATTCTATTTGGTCTCTCCAAATATTGATCTCTCCAAATATTGATCTCTTATTCCCTGTTCTGAAGCAAAAGTCATATGTATTTATTATAGGTTAATATTCACAAGAAGTGTGTGCAAAAAGATAATGCTAGTCCTGAATGCTACCAGACCCATTTCCACAAAGATTTTTAAATTTGGTATGAGATAAAGGTATCATTATCATTCTTATTCAAAACACAAAAAATGAAAATTCCAGAAACTCTTTGAGTTTTGACTTATCTTTAATTGTTTTAGAATTGTGTTTGCCTTGTAAACAGCTTCTATTTTCAAAATGGATTTCTATTGTCAAAATGGACTGGAATAAAGCCTTCACATTACCATTATACTCCTTTTTTGGTACTTAGTAAACTATGTACCAGAAAAGCAAACAAAAATTTTGTCAGCTTTTCTGTTACAGAGTTTTTTTTTTTGGGTACCAAAAATGGAGTACAATGGTATTGTGACGCTTTATTCCAGTCTATTTTGGAAATAGAAATCCATTTTGAAAATAAAGCTGTTTGTAGGAGGATAAAACTTTTGATGAATTCAAATCTTTTTGAAGATTTGTTATGAAAGTTGGTTGGTATCCGACTGTATCTTTTCAATTGTTTTTGCATAGCAAAATGTTTCAAATGTGAAGATGAATTTTGTATCTTGCTCTTGAACTTTAGTTTGTAAATGCACTTATTCACTTGGTTGGATATCCGGGAACTTCGTGACCCGAGGTCATCAGACCGCATAGTCACCGTGCGCCGTTGGAGGGAAAACAAAAGAATCAGCTGTGTTTGTTTATAGGCCATGATAGGCCCGAATTTCAACAAATCTGCGATATTTTAAAAATATTAACTAATCAATGTTCCAAGTTAATCTCCAATTCTTTGAGACAATTTGTATGATTGATGATCGATTTGGAGTATGTGGCGTCATTTTGTTGAATTTTTGGTAAAAACATGTCACTGTTTTGGTCAATTAGAAATTTCCGTGACTGACCCAAATTTCAGCCGTGTGTGTTCAACAATGCTTACATATCCAGCAGGTGTACCAGTAACACGTACACAATCAGATCATCTATAAAAATCGATGTTAACTTCAATTCAATTGTTATACTTAATTGCACAATCTAGCTAATTGATGAAAATTGAGTTAAATTAACAATTAGTAATCGTACAAATTTTGTCTGACTTTGCATACCTCATGCAGACCAACACCCCTCTGCACAGTCGCAACCACAGGGAAGACATCGTTGTCACCCGCAACCGCCTCGTTCACTCCTCTCTTCATTCCCATCTCTTATCTAGCTCCCCTGCCCCCACTTGCTACACCGATCTCTCCATCAAGCATATTTTCTTAACCTGTGCCCTGTCCTCCTGATCTCTTCTCTCCTCAATCTCGGACCTATTCGAAAACAATTCTTCCTCAAACATCAACATCCTCCGCAACAAGAACTTCCTCCGCAACAACCTCTTCCACCACGTATAATCCCCCCCCCCTCCCCTCCCCTCCCTTTCTGCGCCTAACCTTACACACCCCTTTCTTTTTACCTAAATTTTTCTCCCACATTCAGCCTTTCCCCTTTATCTTACTCACAAACCTTCCATTTTCTCACTATCCGAACTCTTACCCCATAATTTATTAACACCCTCCTGGCACATTTGACTCCGACTGTCGCGGTGCCGTTAAACAACAAACCAAACCTCATGCAGACACACATAGACTTGCCTTTCGTGTAAAGAACAATTCTTTGTTTTCACTCCAGCAAATGACATCATCTTCCGGATGTGACGTGGCACCAACCAAGTGAATTAAAGTGTCACTTAAAGTGATCTCAATAAATAATGGGAAAATCATCTAATTCTTTTCAGTTTTGTAATCTTTTCACCACATAATGATCTAGTATACCCAGAGCCTCTGCTTGAGGGGGTGGTGGGGGGGACTCTGGACAGATTCATATGAAATAAATTGTGAAGAATATCAAGGAAGGTATCATTCTTATTCAAAACTGTAAAGATGAAGTTAATGAATGGTATATCACTGTTCAAAGCAAACGCGATCAAAAGTCAGTCTACTCTATAATTATCACATGAACTGTTTTTGCATTCCCGGTAAGATGTCCATATAAACACTGCTTGTTATTGATCGTTTCAATTCGTTGGTTTTGATTTTGCAAAGCAAGCTTTTTGTACTGTGATATAACACTTTGTATCTTGTTCCAGTTCAATGTTGACTAGCTGCACATGCACTTATAATGTGTCCCTAAGATGAGCTTAATAAAGAATTAGAGAATCATTAATCTTTTGGATTTTTTGACCCAGTTAAATGAAACATACTCAGGATCCCCAAGAACTGCATTGTGACCCTTTGGATAAAGATCCCCACCCCCTCCCCCTTTTTGAACGTGTTGAGGCAATACAGGAAAAGCAAGCGTGATGGAAGCATACCTTTAATATTACTTTCCATTTAAATTAAATAACAAGTTGTTGTCGTGGTGCCATATTTAGTTATCTCCCACCCCACCTCTACTTACTTTCTCTTTTTCCCCTTTTTTTTTTTGCACCCCTGCACTTCCTCTCTCGATCCCAGCTTCCTGGCTATCAGTCCCCATACTTCTCTCAGACTCTTTATTTTCTTTCCACCTCTGTAATGATCTAACCTCTCAGGCACAATTTGACCCTTGCTGTTGTGGTGCCGTTAAGCCTTCATCAAACAAACACACCAATGTTAACGAGATGTGTAATCTTCAACTTAGTTGTATTTTTCATATGAATTTGGCAATTACATTGAATTATATACAAATTAAATTATTTCATTTGCACATATCTGTATTTGCAAATATATTACATTTATCAATAAGCATTTCACGTAAAAATAGAATTGATTTATTGCAACATAATTATGATACATATTTTGATATACACATATATTGCAGCATACTGTATATTATTAAAAACTGGAAGATATAAAAAGAAAGATACACTTACAGTATTTCTATAGAAATAACAAAGGTGTCTATTCACTGCAGAGTAAAGAAAAATAAATTGAAAAGGTTAGCAATAAGAATAAATTGCACTTACAATATTTGTATGAAAAATACTTCTTTTTTAAATATTTACTTCATGAGTCTTTGCGACTGAAAGAAATATCAGTAATTTGATGCAAATTTAACGACACTGCAATGTCTTTATATAAATAGTAATTGTTAATTATTATTATTTATTATTATTATTGCTAGGCAGCTTCAAAACGTTTAATATCGATTCGATGGCAAAGAAATGTTGGAAAAAATTGTCATCTTAGATTCTTTTGTTTCAAAAAAATTGTTTATAAGTGGAATTTTGTTCCTTCGGAATTTATAGAGATAATTTACAAATTAACAATATGCATGCTTTATCGTACAGTAGTCGATTTTTTATACCAGGCCAAATGCCATGTATTGAACACATATAGTTAACTTGAAAACATTGCCGCCATGTATAAAAAAAAAAAAAAAAAAGTTTTATTAGCTCTTTACAATCGAATTCTTGTCAGCTGAGTTTTAAAACAAATAAAAATATTAACAAAACTGAAGAAAATAACACAAATTTATAGAGACCTCAAGAAGTATAATAAAGGTACCAAATGATTGTATCTTTAGGAGCATATTCTGAGGCAAAAAGTAAGAAAATACAGAACAAACAAATACGTCAAAGGTCTATGAATACTTACTCTTATAACCTATTAAAAACTATTTTTAATGTTTGAAAATGGAATACTTGAAGAAAGCCAACATGGAAAAATGTAAGAAACTTTTTTTATTTTAAAACCAAGTATTATGCTTGCTCGTTTTTAACTTCAATGATTTATATTTTCTGTACTGTAAGCTTTTTATATATAGAACAGGGTCTTGTGGAAGACCAGAACTGTCGCTAAACAGGTCATACTGTATAAATATGTTCAGTCAGTCAATCAAGTCAGTCAGTCCGTCCGTCCGTCCGTCAGTCAGTCAATCAATCAAAATAAACATTATTTTGATTGTTTGAAAATGTGTTACTTTGGGATTTTCCGACTAAGAAATCACAACAATTTGACTGTCACTGTTAAGTATACACATTTTATTCTTAAAGATTTATGGATAAGTAAAAGCAGATATTGCTAGATTTCTTTTAAAAGGTTTAAGAATACTGTCACCATCTTGTCAAAATTGGTCAATTTCAAGCTATCAAAAACAATTCCATTGTGTCTTTTTAGAACATTTCTTCAAAACACAAATAAGATAAACATATTCAAATATATTTCTTAGGTCTCTTCTTTTTTTGAATAGCGAATTAAGTTTTCAAGTTATGGCTGGCAAAGCTTTTGGTATTTTTTAATGTTACGCAAAACATTTGATTATATTTTTTTAATAATTAGAATGATGGAAATATCTTTGCAAGTAAGAATTAAAATATGCATTGTCGTAATCAGCTGAGGATTCAAAAAAAATAATTTACGCATGAAATTTGAGGTCCACTTAATTATACACAACAACAATATTAAGGCGCAAAATAAAATAAAAGATACATTTTTAATGCTTTTGAGAAGAATGTGTTTTTTTTACATCGAATATAGATTTAATGAATTAATTGATAATTTAGAATTAGGAACGAAGTCATGAGAAGATGGAGGTGGATTGGGCATGTATTACGAATGAAAGAGGACAGCCACTGCATAATAGCATTGGCATGGAAGGGAGAAGGAAAGTAGGATACCCAAGAAAGACATGGAGAAGGAAAGAGACGAGCTAGGATATAAAGGTCACGATGTTAATCATTTTTGACTCTACCCATAGTTAAAACTACAAGTTACAGAAATAAGTGTTTTACCAATCAACATGCTGTTTTAGACTGAAACAATTTACATGAGGAAGCAAAGTGCGCCAAAATTATTAATGATTTTAAGATTCATGCTAAAACCTTTATCAATCTGTCTTTTACCGGTTACATATTTACTTGTTTCTTATCTATTTGTTATTGAAATTTGTAAAGTGCCGTAGAGAAATATCAATTTAATAAGGCGCTGTATAAATCTTATATAATAGTAATTACCGATATTTTTCAAAACCCGCTTCCATATCAAGTCGTGAAAGTTCGTTAGTCTACATTTCCTCCTTTTCCCCTTTCTCTTCTGTAATTTTCATCACAAGTGGACAGTCAGGGTTCACAAATTATAATCCAATATCTGCTCCTCCCCCTCCCTCCCCTATGAGTTCTATGCTGCCACTGGGCATGCCCCATCAGCCCATGAAACGGATAACTTTTATTTAAACATTAGGCTGTTAGGGGTATACATATTTCAGATTTCATACCTGTGAAGGTTGCAATTTTTGTGGAGTGTCGGGGGTCTGAGGCTTTCTTTATAATTTAATACTTGCACTTTTGTCGTTGCGTTTAGAACGTTGGTGATATTTTCCTTATAATACAATAACTGATGCTACTACAAATATCATAATACAAAGAGGAACCGCTGTCATTGTAATTGACTTGCTATGCTGCCTATGTTCGTTTGTTAACCCTTACTCTACCAGCACTTATTTGAAAATGCGCCGGGAGGCGGGGCCAAAGATGGGGCACCCAAAACGGCGATAACATCGCCGCGTGGTAAGTAAAATTAATGACGGCACGATTATTGAAGGGTCCTCTGTCCTCCAGGCAGCAGAGTCGGGCCCGTTTTGTTTCAGTGAACCCGCTAGGCCGCTCACCGGGTACATGCTGCCTATATTTTCGAGTTGGCGCATTTGTCGCGGGTTGATTAACCTTTACTCTACCAGCACTTTTTAAAAAATGCGCTCGGGAGGCGGGGCCAAAGATGGGGCACCCAAAACGGCGATAATATCGCTGCGTGGTAGAGTAAGGGTTAAAGTCACATAAACAACTATTTCAGGTATGAATGTTGGGCTTATATGTGACTTGGCATTGGTTGTTGGTGTGCATTCAAGTTCCAGAGGTTGCCTAACATTAGTATGATGGAATTCAGGCTCAACACAATTTACATTTTCTGTTGGTAGTTAACTGCTAGTTGATTGCAACCATTACCTTATAAGTTCGAAATTACAGTCACAATGTAATGGTTTGTGGGATATATCCACTGTGTCAACATGTTGGAGATATGTCAAAATCTTAGAAACATCAATTAAATTGTTGTCATCAAGATAAAGAATCTCTAGCTTCTTCAGAAAAGTTTGATTAATATGTAATGGAACATCGGTAAGCTGGTTGCTGGTAAGTTTTATTACGCGAATACCAGAAAGTGGTGCTAACTGAAAATTTTCGGCGAGACGGTTTGCAAGTGTGAGACAAATCCACAAAGGTTAGCATTCCTAAGACAGCAAATAGATTTTGTGGCAAGAACGACACTTTGTTGTCAATTAAATACAAGTAATTCAGCTCTGTATTGTTATGAAATAACTCACTTGGGAGAAATGTAAGGTGATTATAGCCAAAATAAAGGAATTGTAAACTTATTAGATTTGAAAATGCAAAGCTTTCAATTCTTGCAATTTCGTTTTGATCGAAGTATCAGTAAAGTAGTCTGAAAGTCCCGAAAAATATTATTCTTCAAGGAAAATACCATCATAGATGACATATATAAATGCTGCAGATTTGTAACATAATGAAACGAATCAGGTATCAATAATCTTAGGGGATTTCCCGGTATATCAAGTGATTCTAAATCTCGGTATCCTTGAAATTGATCTCTCTTGATATTATAAATACCATTACCATCTATGTCGAAGTGTATGGTGTCGTACATCTTGAACTCTTTGGTATCTGTCTTAGATTTCTGTCCGTACACTCCATATCTGACTTGTGGATCGTAGTACCAAACTTTGTTACACGCTTCTAGTACGTATGTTGTAGCGGGTCGAATGAATATGCAGAAATAGAAAATCGCAAGGCTGATGTGATGGAATATTGCTGCGGTCATATCTGTATTAGACAAAATTTAAACCATGTTTGGAAATCTTTTCATCCTTTCTATAAATGTGGTTAAACCATTAGCGTTTTACCAAATCAGCATATTATTAATACCTTTAATTGTGTGATTTATTTGGGTAAAAAGATGGTCAATACCAATATTCAAAGATATCAGCTTTCATTAAGAGCATTCCATTGTAGTGGAATTGATATTATTTGAACGCGCTTCCAACAGGGTAATGGTTGTTTATTCCAACGTACCTGGTATGATACAATTTTAAGTCTTAAAATTGTATCCTGCATCTTTTTCACTGTTCTTCTTTATGTTCTGGATATCTGGGTGAACTTTTTGGTAATTCAAAAAGAAGCCTTTATGCGTTTACCCAGAACCGATTTGTTGATGTTTTGAATCGCATTATCAGTAACTACTGTACATAATGACGAAACTATGGTCAGTAACTACTGACATGTATTATAATACGGTAATACATGCGGTTACGATCAGTAACTACTGACACATATTACGCATGTCAGGATGGGCCACGCGGCAAACCTAAGTACTAATTAGATATTAATACGCCGGCTCAAAATGAAAACCCCCAGAGAAAGGGCTGATAAAAAGTATTTGGGAGAGCTCCCATTTCATCGGACAGGAATCTTAGAAGTTGAAAATTTCAGGTAGAGAAGAGATATGTTTCAACTATGCTTATCCAAAATTGACGAGATCTTCAGAAAAAGTTTCATGGGAAACTATTTGACCATTAAACCATACCAAAATTTAAGTCATTTTCAGAAAACATCGCAAATGTCCCCGAAACTTCCCCTATCTGCTACAAAAAAAAAAAGACCCCGAACTTGATACTTTTATCTAAGGTTTCAATGAAGCAAAAAAAAAAATGGGTATAGAAAGAAATTCAACATGAATGATAAGTTCAAGGCCGTGTAAAATTGCAATTATTTGGCTCTATCCTCTCCCCTTGCAGGAACCCCATCAGGCAGGGATTTAGAATAATGATTTATATATTTGGCCTTAGAATTTCTACCGAATCTAAGCTTTCATTTGGCTTTCAAATTAGTAATATAGTATCGTTTCAGGGGGCCGGGGGAAGTTTTTGCTTAAACAACAGAACGATATGCAATTCATTTTCACTTTCTTAAGTTTGCAATTTTTGCCAAAATCTATCCTAAATTTTGTTTGACTTATTATGATAAAAATACATAACCTGTTATAATAATAAAAAGTAGTTATAGAAAAGATGTTTATTTTATTGTTGGGTATCAGTCATTTTTATAAAAATGATTCGGTATATAAATCAAATTCCCATTTTTCTCTTTTATGACACGCAGCGCCATGATAACTTGCAGAATTGACAAACCAACATCAGTTACATCGCTTAGTCAGGGTTATTGGCATACCGTCCCATGTTATAACGACGTAGGCTGCAGGAGACCTTAGATTATTGGAGGTGCCGAGACGTAGCCTTCACTTTGCATGGCATTGTTTACTTCAAGTATACAACTTATTATACCACTTTGTAAATTAGTTGGGGCGGAGGGGGGGGTGGGGTGGGAGGGGAGGGGGTGGGGGTGCTCCATGGCTCCTACGCCCTGACGACACATAATGGGTTTAATATATGGTTTGTTATTAGTCGAAATTATGGACCCTTATTAAAAATATTTTCATACAAATTCTTTTATATTCTCACATTGTTTTTTTCTGGGCGACTGGCATACCGTCCCATGTTATAACGATATTAAATGGATTTAAAATACGGCTGGTTATTTGGCGATATTATGGACCTAGAGTAAAAATAACAAAAGATTTTCATAAAAATTCTTCATATATAAAAAAGGCTCAATTTTTTTTATTTCGAAAATTATGACACCCGATGCCATAATAACTTGCAATATTGACAAACCCACTTCTATACTCTTATATTGTTTTGCCTGGGTCACTGGCATACCGTACCATGTTATAACGATATTACTGGACGGCGATGGCGGTGGCGGTGGCGATGGCGGTGGCGATGGCGATGGCGACGACGACGACAACAACAACAACAAAAATGATAACAATAATAATAACAATAACAAAACAAATATTAATAGCAGCAGCAGCAACAACAACAACAACAACAATAACAATAATGATAACAATAACAATAATAATTTTAAAATAATAGTAATAATAACGACAAGGACAAGGACAGGGACAAGGACAAGGATAGCAAGAAACTACTACTACTACTGCTACTGCTACTGCTACTGCTACTGCTGCTGCTGCTACTGCTGCTGCTGCTGCTGCTGCTGCTGCTGCTGCTACTGCTGCTGCTGCTGCTGCTGCTGCTGCTGCTGCTGCTGCTGCTGCTGCTGCTGCTGCACTGCCACTGCCACTGCACTGCCACTGCCACTGCCACTGCCACTGCCACTGCTGCTGCTGCCACTGCCTGCTGCCACTGCACTGCCACTGCCACTGCCACTGCCACTGCCACTGCCACTGCTGCTGCTGCTGCTGCTGCTGCTGCTGCTGCTGCTGCTGCTGCTGCTGCTGCTGCTGCTGCTGCTGCTGCTGCTGCCTGCTGCTGCTGCTGCTGCTGCTGCTGCTGCTGCTGCTGCTGCTGCTGCTGCTGCTGCTGCTGCTGCTGCTGCTGCTGCTGCTGCTGCTGCTGCTGCAGCTGCTGCTGCTGCTGCTGCTGCTGCTGCTGCTGCTGCTGCTGCTGCTGCACTGCACTGCTGCTGCCACTGCTGCTGCTGCCACTGCTGCTGCTGCTGCTGCTGCTGCTGCTGCTGCTGCTGCTGCTGCTGCTGCTGCTGCTGCTGCTGCTGCTGCTGCTGCTGCCTGCACTGCCTGCTGCTGCTGCTGCTGCTGCTGCTGCTGCTGCTGCTGCTGCTGCTGCTGCTGCTGCTGCTGCTGCTGCTGCTGCCTGCCGCTGCTGCTGCTGCTGCTGCTGCTGCTGCTGCTGCTGCTGCTGCTGCTGCTGCTGCTGCTGCTGCTGCTGCTGCTGCTGCTGCTGCTGCTGCTGCTGCTGCTGCTGCTGCTGCTGCTGCTGCTGCCTGCTGCTGCTGCTGCTGCTGCTGCTGCTACTGCTGCTGCTGCTGCTGCTGCTGCTGCTGCTGCTGCTGCTGCTGCTGCTGCTGCTACTGCTGCTACTGCTACTACTACTACTGCTACTGCAACAACAACAACAATAATAATGATAATAATTTTCTTCCGTCTTTATTGTTCTCTGCGTTGTCTTGTTACAACATAGCATTACAGCATCATTTATATAATGTATATACATTTTTTGAAACAGAAAAATAATTGTCATTTGATTGTCTTTCATAAAAGAATTGATAAAAGTTATCAAAAAAATCATAACAAAAAGCACAAACAGATGGTTTGAAAAACTATATAGCACAAAGTATTAAACACAAGGAACGGCATACCAGTGAATTTTTAACAAGGACAACCAGAGCTGATAAGAGCTCAAAAAAATACCTACTCGTATTACATGGGTAGAGTCAAATAAATAATGCAATGATTTAAGATAATCTCTACTACTATACAATTAGACTACTTGACTCGACGCACAAACGGTTTCTGATTAGTTTCGATTAAATAACGCTCTGACATTTTCTATGTCTAGCCTTACACGTAGAATAAGATATGGAATTAGTCCTTATGTTTAATTTCAGATTTCCCACATTAGAATTGGGGTAACATTAAGATTCGAAGAGACAGTGTTTCTAATAGTTTGCTGGATAAGCACATATGATTTGTCTTAAAGCAAAGACGAATTTAATTTCCAAATCCCCCTACCCCTTTTATTACCTAGTGACAAGGAGATAATTACACTTGAATGGTCAAAGCCAAAAATAGGGCTTATCTTGGTATCAGTAACGGAATTCCGTAAATGGTTTGAAACAATAAAAAAAAGTCTTACCTACAATGAATTGAATTATCTATATCACTTCGGGAGCAACCCAAAAAACTGGGTACTTTGAAACACCCAAAAAATTGGGTATTTTGAGACCAGTCTCTCTTACCTGTGTGTGTAGTAAAATCCTTGAGCATATAATCCACTCACATGTGATGAAATTCCTTGATGAACATAATATCTTAACTGATTTCCAACATGGCTTTCGAGCAAAAAGAACAATAATTGATATTTCTAAACAAATTGACCAAAACAGTACCTATGGCTATACTCGACTTCACAAAAGCGTTCGATAAAGTCCCACACCAACGTTTGTTATCCAAACTTTCCGCATATGGCATTGATGAAATCTTCTGGCCTGGTTTGCATCCTTTCTCAGCAACAGCATTCAGCGTGTTGTCTGTGATGGCGAAATCTCAAATCCTAAGCAAGTTCTATCTGGTGTACCACAAGGTACCGTTTTAGGCGACGACGACGAGTGGACACACAATTACAATGACGGGGTCGTCGCCTGCGTATTCGGTTATGATAGTAGCAATGCTATCACGAAACGCTTAATACGACCCGGACGAGAACAAAGGTACGACGTGCGGACAGACATAACATCGACAACCAAGTCAATATCCACGGCCATTGATAACCAGTAATGGTGCACTGGCGTGTCTACCCAACCCAGGCTTGAAGCCAGGGCCTCGTGGTCTGTAGACAGGTATGATAACCGCTACACCACAGTTAGTAGATCGTTTTAGGTCCTTTACTCTTCCTTTTTTATGTCAATGACATCCCTGATAATATAAACAGCACGGTTAGACTGTTTGCTGATGATTGTCTTGTGTATAAAACAACTGATAAACCCTCTGGCCAACAAATCCTCCAAGATGATCTAAATAAACTTGAAGAATGGGCAAAATAAATAGCTAATAAATTTCAACCTCTCTTAATGCTACATCCTCCCAATATCTCCTAGAAAATGCTATAAATCACCACTTTATACCTTGTGCAACCAGCCGCTAAAACATGTTAACTCCCACCCGTACCTAGGTGTTGAAATTGATAATAAACTGAGATGGGATAAACATATACACAACATTACCAACAAAGCCAACTCTGTACTTGACCTATTAAGACGTAACCTCTCTAACTGTCCCACTGACATTAAACCACTGTATGTAAAGCTCTAGTTAGGCCAGTACTTGAGTATGCATCAGCAGTTTGGGACCCCATCACCAGTGCGATGTAGATAAGCTTGAATCAATTCAAGGGAGAGCAGCCAGGTTTTCTGTATGGCAGACTACTCTTATAAATCCAGTGTCACTAGCATGCTTCATAAATTAGATTGGCCCCTGCTAATAACAAAAAGAAGGAACACCCATCTAAAAAATTCTATATAAAATCAATAACAGTCTTGTCGCCATTGATAATGATAACCTGATACCAACACGCAAGAATTGATACAAGAAATAACAATGATCTGAATTTCTACGTTCCTTATGCTAAAAAGAATGTTTATAAATATTCCCTCTTTCCTCAAACACTAAAAAAATGGAATGCTTTTCCATCGAACATTGTACATGCACCAAGTCTAAATTGTTTCAATATATATATATATATATATATATATATATATATATATATATATATATATATATATATATATATATATATATATATATATATATATATATATATATATATATATATGTATATATATATATATATATATATAGATATATATGTATATAAATATATATGTATATAGATATATAGATATATATATATATATGTATATATATATATATATATATATATATATATATATATATATATATATATATATATATATATATATATATATATATATATATATATATATATATATATATATATATATATATATATATATATTCATAATATATATATATAATATATATATATATATATATATATATATATATATATATATATATATATATATATATATATATATATATATATATATATATATATATATATATATATATATATATATATATATATATATATATATATATATATATATATATATATATATATATATATATATATATATATATATATATGTATATATATATATATATGTATATATATATAGTGTTACTCAGCCCATTTAACCTCTATATTACTTTTTTATTTTGCCGTATGTAACGAACAATTTAAAATGTAAATGATTAATTTAGATAAGTTTATGTATCTTTGCTTATATATGACATTGCATGACGTCTTCCCATCTTCTTGGGAAGTGGATGTTATAAATATATAGGTCTTCATTTCATTGTATCATCCTAAAAGATAGTTTCCGGAAATTGTATACAAATATCTTTCAGCCCCAAAAGTTACAACGAAATACACTCAAGAATAAAAGTAACAGATTAAGTAGTAAAACAATTGAGGAGTGCAGTAGCTCAGTGGTGAAGGAATCATGCTCGTATTCGAAAGGTACCATATTCGATTTCCTTCGTCAGCTCTACATTGTGTCCTTGAGAAAACCCTTTACTCTACTTGATTCAGTCCACTCAGCTGTAAGACTAGTACCAGCACTCCGGGAGGAGTCATGTACTCTCATCCGCTTGCACCATTGCAGCATTGAAACCGGAGATAAGCACCGGCTCTGTGACTGTATGAGCCTAATGGCTCTATGACCGTATGAGCCTAATGGCTCGGATGAATTACTTTAGTTATCAAATACCGATTTTGAAGGTTTTACGCATCCAAAACAAATTTAGAATACCTGCCTTCAGATAAGTAATCGACAACAATGAGCAATGACTTTAAAAACTGCTATAAAATAGTTTATCTTGATCATTATTATCATCAGATCATTATCAACTTTACTGACGTCGAAAGTACTTTAAAAAGTCGTTCAGATTCTCAGCTGCATTATCATGTAGCTATTATATTGCTTGGGCATGCAGTAGCCCAGTGATTAGGACGTTGGTCTTGTTATCAAAAGTACCGTGATCGAATCTCAGCCAAGGCCCTGAGCTGTGTCCTTAAGCAAAACACTTTACTAGGATAAACTAGGGAGTTTTCTGAATCAAATATTGGCAAATTCTAATTTACCAATAGAAGGATTTTACCACGTGACTCTAACTCAACTGAATGCCAAGCTGACCAAACTAAAATGATATTTTAGAGACAAAAATTACCCTCCAAGTACCTCAAGTAATTTCAAACAGTGGATTGCAAAACACGCCAATTAGTGCAACCAACGGTGCAGCAAGATTCCGGCATAATTATCTTTAAAAAATAATTTTAAGGGTTGTGCGCGTTTCACGCCTCTGATCTTCACACAGTTCAGTGACATCACACATAAAACAGACTCGGTCATACTAATACACGCGCAAGCACGCGCTGGTGATAAAAACGCACATCGTCATCATTATCGTCGTCATTATTGTCGTCATCGTCATCGTCGATGACGTCGTCGTCGCCGCCGCCGCCGCCGCCGCTGTCGTCGTCATCGCCGTCGTCATCGCCGTCATCGTCATCGCCGTCATCGTTACCGCCGTCATCACCACCATCGTCATCGTCATCGCCACCATCATAATCATTATCATGTTAGATTTAAGATTGATAAAACTTTTTACATTTTTTCACAATATTTAAAAAAAAATTGCACAGCGAAAAGGAAGGAAGGGCTCTATTATTTGTGACTTTTTAAATATTTTTTTTTATAAAGGTTTGATTGTTAGCTAGCCAGAGACAGCATATAGATGCTCTGGCTTAATCTATTTTCAGAGATATTTTTACCAATTGCCAGCGTGCAAAGAAATGGGTACACATTCTCACATTTTAAGTGAAAAAAGTGCATGGCTGCATGCATGGTAACTTGGCATCTGAAATTTGAATACGAGTAATTGTCGTACTGCAGCAACAGTACACTGGTATAGCAAAATATGTTAAAAAATCCGTTTTGAATGAAGGCATTCAGAACAGAATATACGCACGACTGATTATCAGCTGACTAACAGTTTATGTACCGCGCAAAGTCTTATGGAAATGCTTATGGAATAAAAACTGGAGGAAACGTAATAACTGTTATTGCCAATTTCAGAACAATTTAGAACGGATACACAATGGAATCAAATACGTTTATATTCATGATTTCAGTTTCTTTCAGATAAGCCTGCATGTATTTGTTGCTATAAGCATAGCAGGTACTCAGCATATGGGAATGTTTGTTTCATACGTTTGCGATAATCTCCTTGACTGCAAAACGCTCTAAAAAATCGCAAATATTTTGCACTTTAACCCTTACTCTACCAGCACTTTTTTGAAAATGCGCTCGGGAGGCGGGGCCAAAGACGGGGCACCCAAAACGGCGATAATATCGCCGCGTGGTAGAGTAAGGGTTAAACGAATAAAGGTTTTCCAATGTCGGATTTTGGCTAATTTTCTTCCATTTTTAACAGTTTTCTTGTATATTTTGTTACACTGAGATATATTTCTTATTATATGGTTGTATTCTTTAGAAATTAAAACATTATTTGGCTGAAATATTATCGACAACAACCAGGAACGAAGAAGTGCTAGAGCGAGGAATAACGACAACGTTAGGTTGCATGATTATGATACCAAAAAGTAAGAACTATGCAATTTATTAAACTTTTTGTTTGATTACTATATGTTTATTATATCTCTTAAATATACTTTCAAGACTTCGTTCCAAAAAACCATTCCGCATATTAATGGTACAATCCAGGTCCTCCCATGTTTATTTATAGTTTTCCGCGTAACACATCACAGCTAGTTCCGCGAATTTTTTCCTTATGTGTGTTTTAAGGTAAAACATTCCCATATTAACATAAAACCTGTTATAAAATAGGGAGAGATGGAGGGGTTGGAGGTGGGGGATGATTGGATGGAAAAGGGAGGGGATAGTCACAAAATGAAAGGGATTTTTCCCCTTTGCACCCCCAAATCTCGCCTATGATAGATACGCTTTCCATCCTTTGCTATCATGCATCCTGAAAGTTTCTTTCGCGGTATACATCGGTACTTGTAATTTTCCCGTTCAGTGAGAAAATATACGAAAAACAGTTTATTTTTTATACCAAGTTTGCATTTTCTCGTAGGTGATGAAAAATCGTTATAAAAACAAAAACATTGATTTTGGCCTTCGATGATAACTTCTTCATTGACTATGTGTCTTTTACAGAGCCAATCAGTCGCTTATAGTAAGCACTCTGCGTAAATACCTCCATCATCATATCACCGATTCCACGTTTCTGATTGGCCAATCATATTTACACAAATACTGACAAACCAATAAAAAACGACACAGGAAGAAACGTCACAGGTATGTAGCAGATTTGCTGGCTTTGTGTCAAGCAATTGACAAGATTCTCTCTTTTAAATGGGTGGTTCTGTTGCTACAAAAATAAAATAAAATAAACAGGGGAGGCTGCGAATCTTGCCTGAAAGGAACTGAAATGCTTGCCAGAATACAAATGGGCAATACACTTCAAAAGTTTTGAATATTTCAAGCGCCGCTCTTTGAATCTCTTAATCGCTGTGTACAATATGCAACCCTTGAACTTATTATCGCAAAAAAAAAAAATCGATTTCTCCCATGCAATGCGCTTTATGATGTTATTGCATTTTATGTAGAAATGTTGGTTAATCCCCTCTATCATAATCGTTCAATTCGTTCGAATTAAGATTCAAAATATTGTATTGTCTATATTGTTCATCTAATTATCTATTCATCTCACGTATTTCAAGACACTGTGATAAATTGTCACGGGTGTAGCAACATATAAACGGTTTTATTGTAGGAACAGCACTATTTTCCTAGTCGGTGTGATTATGTGAAAGTCGTACTTCAGTCAGTCAAATTGTTTTGGAAATTTTTTATATATTACACTCAATATCTGGTGAAAATATCCTGGCTAGTGTATATGAACATAATCCTGGTGCACCGTAAACCTGTACGCAGTCTGCCACGCATGGGTTCGCTTCGTAGAGTTGTATATTGCCTTTCAGTTTTTATTTTTTATCTTATCGAGGCTGTTCTATACGTAGAAGTGCTGATTGATCATTTTGGAGCATATTCCCAGCCACATCTTTTCTATAGGCTGATAGGTAAGTTAAAATGTTTACTTAATTATGACTAATATAACATACTTAGTCATATTGTTGATTTGTTGCTTTCATTTGCTATTGTTCCTGATGAAACCGAAAAAAAAAAAAATTTTTTTATATTAAATTGTCATCAATCAGATGAACCATTCACTTAAAAAGATTAGTTCAGGCGTCAAGCAAGTCCATCTTATATAAAAGAGGAATTCAAAAGAAACAAAATAGTGAAGAAAACATTTAAAAATCTTATTCCGTGAAGGAAATATTAAGTTGAAAGTTTGGTATCATTTGTGTAGAAACAAATGAAATCTTACTAGTTGTGATTTCATAGCCTCTGATTCCTTAGAATCTTTATAAAGTATTCTATCATATTTTGTCCTGCAATTTTGTGGATACAAAACCATGGTATATGTCTAAAAAGTAGTAAACTGAATCTAGGAAGGGTATTTATAATTTACCACCTGAAAAAAAGTTCAAGAAAAAATAATTTAGATAATGAAAAATTTAAATAAACTTTCTTTAAAATACATTAACAATTGTTAAGAATGTGAGAATGAAGACACCAACTTTTCATAGTAGAAGTTACCAAACCACGGTCATTTCTAAATAGATATTGACAGAGCTTTAAACTTGAATATCTGTTTGAGGAAATAAGATTTGTTTGAATGCTTTTTTTCACCATTTTGTTTCTTTGAAGCCCTCTTTTACGTAAGATAGACATGCTTGACCACTGAACTAATCTTTTATCTAATTAACGACCTACCTCAGTGTTAGCTGAGTATCAGAGGCGTAAGAATTGGGGCATGGCGAAACCCAGCAAACACAAAACGTCCAGAAAACGTTTTGGTTAGGTTCTAAATTTTACGTCTTCGCCTTAGAAAACGTTCTTCCACACAAATACGTTTTTACAAAACGCTTTTAAAATGTAACAGTTACGCTCAGAAAACGTGTTTAAAACGTCCAATTATTTGCTGGGAACCTGCACCATCTGAGCAGGTTTCACCTGTACTGTTACATGCTTTCATGTTTGTTCTCATAAATTGAAAAAAGTGGTAAAATTGAACAACACATTAAACAGATAAATAGAAAATGAATACAACGTGTCATTTTTATTATTCTTCAAAAGGTGTCATTCGTCTATGCATAATGCATGTACCATCTACTGTACTTGTAAAGGCTCTTAAATGTATTTTCATGGATAACTTTTGAGACCTTACATGCCTTATGTCAATTATTTACTTACCCCGTGGCTGCTTTTAGGTCCAAATTTGGGTGAAATCGTGACACGCTGGGTAGAAACACCAAAATGTGCCCATTTACTCTCTCGGTCCCTTGAAACTAAACTAGAAGGGGCGCCCGGATAACGATGTCTGGGTCACGCTGGGATCAGGAATTTCCCAAATGAAAATTTTTCATAGTTTTTTATAGGAACATGGTATACTGACAAACATTTCTGATTTAGGAGACACAAAGAAATGTTGCAGGTAACTTAAATATCGAGCAGTTGAGTTATAGCTTACATTTGCATAAATTCAAAATGGCTACCCCATAGTATATAATCAGCAGCATCTTTACCTGTGAAAATACAGCTTATTTGCATGAATGGAAAATATTGGCTTATCTAGATACTGACATGATGATTCGGAAGGGTTTTCTGATGTAGGAAACACAAAGATATTTTTTCAGTTATAACATTCTTAAATATCGAGCAGGTGAGTTATTCCTCAAGTTTGCATGAATCCCGAATACAATGTCTAAAAAACAACATACATAATTTTAAATGGCATAATATGATTTTACTCTGTTAAACGCCTTTTGAAGTAGACGAAGACGTGGTATAACACGGGCTAGTGTTGGAGGTATAGGTCACAATGAAGAGATACAATATTGGTTAAGATGCTGATCAACACCATACAGCACTTATACAACAACGCTACTAGCGCAGTTCCTGTACAAGGCTCCATGTTGGTGTGCGACAAGGATGTCTTCTCTTGCCCACACTGTTTGATATTTTTTAGGAAAGGATAATGGCAGAGGCCCTGGAAGTCCATATATACACTGTCAGCATTTAATCACCCATTTGCGGTTTGCCGATGACACAGATGAACTCGCTGAAAATGAGGATGAACTTTCTGAAATGGTGTTTCGATCAACCAACCTTCCTCTAAGTTTTGGGATGGATATCAATGCTGAGAAGACAAAGCTGATGACAAACAGTGATAACATCATCACTGCGAACATTAGAAAACAAAACTCAAAAACAAGACACTGTAAATCAGTTTAGGAGCAAAATTCACTTCTAAGAGCCGATTCTGTGTCATTATAACCCACAATGCATCTTTCCAAATTCAAATCGCTCTAAACTGCTAAAGAAATGCATAACGGACAAATAGGTTTAAGCCAAAGGTTGGAAAAACGCATGCGAAATAATCAAATTTTATTGGTGTAACAAAACGACGAAGTTTTTTTTTTTCATTTTTAAAAGCGAAAATTTGACTTTCACAAGGGAATTTTGACGTAATCTTTAAAAATAAATTTCAATATTTTTTGGAGAGCATATGTAAAATCTTAATCACCAGCAAAGGCTCAAATTTTACAGAAATATTAATTAAAATATCATCCAAAGTATATAACTTTAGAATTACAGAGTTTGACAAGCAAAAAAAAAATAACGGCTAAACTTATTACCAACAATTTAAATTATGATCACTGCGCATGTCTCGATCTCTCAGTCGGGAGATCTTCCCGATCAGGAGCGTGGACCGGACTGTTAATGAAAGGACACGTTAATATGCGGTATCTCTAAAACATGGAATACATTTGAGAGGGGTTGTTTTGGTCTTTCATGGGTTTGCGATAGTCGATAACTGTAAATTTATTCTTTGGAAAGTGGACAGCGGAGACGGGGGATTTGGGATTAAACACTTACTTTTTTGCTGCGCAATTTTTTAATGATAGCAAACTGACAAATGATAATAAAAATGTCATATTTGTGCCTTCAATATATGCCCCAAATCTTCGCACTTTTGGAGCTAATTCCCTGGCTCCCCACTTTCTCAACAGCAGCCATGACACCTGTGCCATAAGTGTGTGTTTGATTCATCATCCACGTGCTCAGCATCCACATACTGCATGCGCAGTTTCAAAAATGCTCCGGAGTTGCACCATGTTGTAACAATACGACACCATACCATATCTTTTAAAAAGTGTTGAAATGATATAGTCCTGAAAATACACATTGAACAAAGGGTTTTTATATTAAATTATTTTACATTTCATATTTGAATTTTCACATTCTATTAGCGTCATGTGACTTATCCAAATTTGGGAACATAGTTTTCTTTCAAAAAGTTGAATTGTTATAATCCTGAATATATTTATTGTACACATTTTTTCATATGAAATAATTTTTGAATTTAATATTTGACTTTTCACATTGTATTAGCGCCTTGTAAAAAAAGCCCCAATCAGCGGAGTAACCTAGGGCTCGTTGGAAATTTGGATATCTAAGATGAACTTTATGGCTCTATTCTCCTACATTCTTATTTTCAACAATAATATTAGCAACTGATTCGATATTTAGGGTAATTACAGAATCAATCTATACTAACGAATCAAAATCCCCGCCATTACGCAAGACCCCTTACTGCCTTATGATCCCGCCTCCTATAACCTGCCTCATACTGTATGTGTTGTGCTATACTACATTGTTGATCTTCTGTCTTAATCCTCTCTTAACTTGATTATTTCATGCTATAAGATTAATAGCTTTCCAATTTGTGTACAAAGTTGCACATTTTAATTTTACTTGCATGAATATATTAAGTAAAGGTGAAAGGACAGTTGACAAAGATCGAATATGATGCCCCTATGAGAAAGTACGGTACCAGATCAAAATTTGTAATGAACCTGCTCCTTCATATGAAGGTAAAATATATGAAGGGATATATTCTGAATAACTTTATGACAAGTAAAACAAGTAGAGCAAAACTTGCTTTTCGAATTATCACATTTTTGCTGATTTTGACAACATAGTACACAGTACCTGCATGTCTGCAAAAAGTGTCGTATCTTAGCGAAACAGATACGATGATGAAGATAAGAGAATAGTTGTTTACGTTAAATCTTCAGCATACAAAAATGCTAAGTGAATAAAAACGTTAAGAAAGAATCCATGAAAATTGGTTACATATTTATTGCACAGTATATTAATTTGAAGATGAAAATATTCCAATTTTGAATAAATAGGAATAGTTCACAAATGGGAACTCAAGTTTTGGCAGTAATTATTTCTTTAACTACTGTGCATATTTGCTATATGTGGCCTAATTTACTCTTTAGTGCATACATAAACTATGATAAAGTAGCATAAAGTTGATGCTGTAACAGGAATCTCTGAGACTTAAGGCTCAATTAAGTGCCTTCAAATCTTCATATGACATTTTCATATTGTTCACCGCGCCGTTTGTCAAATACGAGAACAACCAGCCTGAGGGAAAATAATAGGTGCTTGTTTGCCCGAAATAGTAGTTTAAAACATTCAGATATACTTCTAAATGTTTTTCGTCTTTCATATTTGTGATTGCAGATTTCAACTTGTAGTACAAGTAGACATTCAAAAATGTTGCATTAGAAATGATATACGTACATTATTCAGTTATTTCCCCCTTCTGTAAAGTCATAGCGCAAACATTGAACAAAATGATACACAAATATGCTAAAAGGTCCGGATTTTAAGGCAATAACCTTTTTTGTTATTCTAGTAGAATCTGAACTCCGAACAGTGTAATAAATTGTTATTTTGACAAAATGTTCAAAACTAGTTTAGGCCATCAGCAATTTCTCCGCGACTCCATTAATCTGAAACTTTCTCAAAACCTGGCTACACTAACTGACTACTGGTAATTTTAGATGTTTAAAATATCTTTATGACTCCACTCCCCACCTTGGCTACGGGTATATGTCCATGTGCTCATGCTATACAGTATCGTAGGTCCTCGTGATATCCTTGCCATTTATGGATTGCCTTTAAACTCCTGTAACCCTGTACCATAACAGGCAGCATTGTCATTCCTATATGTGCATCATGGATGTTACAGTCAAAACTGGTATAGGCTGATATCAATGAAGTAAGGATCCCATAGATGGTATGATTGAAGGGTAAAGGATACTATATACATAAAGGAATGGCATTTCAATTTCAAGATAGCATAGACTGATAGAAAACATGTATTCAGAACAAAATGTTATAGGACATTCATTCACGGATGATATTATAGACATGGGTAATTAAGTGTTTAACATGACACCTTACGGTAGAATATGGGACATAGAGAATGGGATGGCATTGATAACCAGAAAATGTCATTTGGTACTATATATAGACATATGGAATCCTTGGAGATTTATGTATGCAAATGCGACTTTATGGGTCTCACGGGGAAGGGGTAAATAGTATATAAGAAACTCACTAATAGAATTGGAAACTTTGAAATAGTATGACATAGGCCAATATATGCTGCCATTGGTCATACGGGGAAAACTCTTAAAGCGTGTGGATAATATTGGACAATCATGAACAGAGTGGGAACATATATATGGAATGCAGGACCAAAGCAACAGGAATTAACTTACGGGTCCTGTCATACCATTAGGAACTCATGGCTGACATTTGGGAGCCAGTATTATCATTGCATCATCAAAACCTTCAAAAGCCCTGTAAAAATATGAATTTTTCTTCAATTCTGCTGTGAAGATTAATATTGTAATATCAGTAAATGACATTTTAATGTGTTATGGTTTCTCATGATTTCTTCAATGCCAACTTTAATGTTGATTGTCATCTTGAAACAGGTTACTAATTGAAACGTCTCAAATCTTTAGAGCTTCATGTTTCATATCCTTCAAATTGTCCCATTCTGGATATTCTTTCTGCTACCAGGACGTGAAACATATTGGCCCACTTGGTACCCATCTTCGCTGTCACCTTCTTTTTTTAGCTTCTTAGCTTCCTGTTTGGCTGGAATTTGGATAACATTGTCTTGACAATATATTTAGCTGCAGTTCTTGCTGCTGTTTTCGATACTGCCTATTATCTTCTTGCCTGCCAACTTTGGTGCGAGTTTGGTTAAAATTTGACTGTCATAATCTTAACATTTTTTGCCACAATTTTCTTCATCATTTTAGTTGCCATTCCATGATTTCTGAAATGTTATCTTGTGCGTCTCAACATTGGATGTTGTATGTCAATATGTCGTCTTATCCTTGAAAATCTCCTGTTTTGGATCTTTATTCTGCTGCCACTTGGCACCAATTTTCGCTGTCATTGTGGCCGCCATCTTGTTTACCATTTTAGTTATAATCTTGAGCGCCAAGTTAGTAATTTACTTTATATACATCAAGAATTATTCAATTTAATTATTATAATTTTCTGAAAGCTGAATATTTCTTCAGTTTTGGCAAACTTTCTTTGAGTATCATAATTGTATTTTATACAGAATGGCAATTCAAATAAGCAATTTTTGGGTATGAATGAGGCATATTTAAGATTTTAATGTTTTCATACTAAAATAAATGTATAGCAAAAACTTTAATTTTGTGACCCATATATCTATGTAATTGTTCTAATCTATATAGCATAAAGTTGCTAAAAGAATGACTAGCCTTCACGTAACCAATTTTCATGGTTACTTTTTAATACCAATGGTGGCGTTACTAACTACAATAAAGAATTGTATTTAAGCAAAGTTGCTCAGTTGTTAGAAATGGTGTACATAAGTGTTAAATGTTTAATGTTAATCGACTCATGACAGCATGATTTCACTACATATGTTGATGTTATTAGGAATGTTTTGAAATTTTACCATTTTGGCATTTTGGACGCCATTTTGGTTTTTAAATGTTAAAGCTACAACTTACTGACTTATGAAAGTCTATCATACAAAAATTATTTTCCTTTGGGTAGTACATTAAAGGTAAAATAGTGACAGATTTGCCCCCAAAGTAGTACCAACCAACGTATCATGGACAAAAAAGGCGAAATATGAAGGAAATACAATTTTTGGAACACTTGGTAAAATTGAGCCAAATTTCCCGAAAATTAAGAACAATTTCCGAAAAAGGGAAAAACATTTGTGAAACTTGGCAAAAATTTCCGAATATTGAAGAAATTTGCCCAAAAATACAGGAAATTTCCTGAAAATGCCGAATTTTTTTTTTAAATGAAGTAAATTTCTCGAAGGAGATTTTTGGAAAAATGGAAGAAAAATAGTATCTGTCACGTTCCATGGAATTCAGGCTTAATTTACCAGTGTAGTTATTTCTCTCATAACGCGGAAATTTTGGGGGTTTGTGCCCCCACCCCCATTGAAAGATTGCCCCTTTTACGCCCCTGCTCATCAATCAGTCCGGTTTGTACCCCGATTGGGAGAACAGTTTTTTCTCCCAATCAGGATATACTTAACGGAAGTATCCCACAATGCATCTATCCGAATTCAAGTTTTGTATAGGAATGATATAAGAATCAGACAAATTTCGAGCGCGGGGAACTCAAATACTGCGAAGGGTTCAAATGTTTCGTCACAATATGAAATAATGGCATATGAATTATCTTTTTACTGTGCGATTTTAATATTTACCGTGGAGTTTCAAGAAATTTGAAGAAACATGGTGACTTCTTATTATTTGCAGTCGCGCTTTAACAAGATTTTCTGAAGATTAAAAACATTTTAAAGTTTTGCTCGGTAATCATTTTTGACTAACATTGTAATAAATATTATAAGAGTCAAATCAAGCTTTTGCATCATCATTTTATTTTGATAAAACTGTTAAGAATCAATACACACATAAAGCGACTACACCAAAGACTATAGCAAAGCTTCGTTAATTAATAGACTCGTATTGCGCATGTCCCGATCTTCCGAACGGACGAACTCTGAGATCACCCGATCGGGAGTACGAGCCGGACTGTCAATATCTACTGTTTTTGAAAGAGTCACACTGTAGATAAGTTAGAGGCAGTCTTTCAATATACAGTTCGGTTCGTACCCAGATCGGGACTCAGTTTTATCTCCTGATCGGTGGATAGCTGTATAGGAAAAAAGTTATTGTAAATGGAGAATGCTCGTCTGAAAAATGTATACATTTTTCAGTACCCCAGGGTTCATGTTGTGGCCCCATACTTTTTACATTGTATGCCTCAACCATTTTCAGTGTGATTAAGGAGCATTCACCTAATGTCTCTGGGTATGCTGATGACCATAGGTTGTGGCTTAGTTTTAAAATCACAAGTGCTTCTTCTGAATCAGAAGCTATTACTAAAATGGAAAGCTGCCTAGAGGATGTTAGAGGGTGGATGCTTCAAAACAAGCTTAAAATGAATGATGCCAAAACGGAGGTTATTTTGTTTGGCACTACTCCTCAACTCAATAAATTAACCCAAAAATCTGTTAAAGTGGGTGGTGGTTTAGTTAATGCTGTCCATTGTGTTCGTGATCTAGGAGTGTGGCTGGATAGCAACTTAAACTTAAAGCAGCACGTTATGAAAAAATGCAGGTCTGCATTTGTAAATTTGTACAACATTAATAAAATAAGGAATATGTTGACAAACAGTGCAACAGAGACCCTAATTCATTCATTGGTTAATTCACACATTGACTACTGCAACTCTCTCTTGGCTGGTATGCCACATTGCTTAATTCAAAATGTCCAAAAAATACAGAATTTTGCGGCACGTGTTGTAACTAAATCAAACAAATATTGCCATATTACTCCCTTGTTATATTCACTACATTGGTTACCGGTTGAAATGCGTATAAGATATAAAATACTTGTTCTTGTTTTTAAATGTATCCATAAAATGGCCCCAAAATATCTTCAAAACTTAATAATTTCATCAAACACCACTTATGATCTAAGAAACAGATCCGCAGTCTGGCTTAATGTACCCAATATTTCATGTATTACTCTGGGGGGTAGGGCATTCTGCAGACTCGGCCCACTTTGGTGGAATGATCTCAACTTAATAATTTCATCAAACACCACTTATGATCTAAGAAACAGATCCGCAGTCTGGCTTAATGTACCCAATATTTCATGTATTACTCTGGGGGGTAGGGCATTCTGCAGACTCAGCCCACTTTGGTGGAATGATCTCAACTTAATAATTTCATCAAACACCACTTATGATCTAAGAAACAGATCCGCAGTCTGGCTTAATGTACCCAATATTTCATGTATTACTCTGGGGGTAGGGCATTCTGCAGACTCGGCCCACTTTGGTGGAATGATCTCCCCACTTCAAATAAGAAAATCAAATGTCTTCACGTGTTTCTGAAATCAATCAAAACACATTTGTTTATGGTTTATTTTACTAAGTAAGTATGTATTGTATTCATGTTATTTTTTTGTAAAGCGTTTTTGAATATGCTTGTATAGAAAGGACGCTATATAAATGTATTATTATTAGGAATAACATAAGAATCAGACACATTTCGAGCGCGGGGAACTGAAACACTGTGGAGGGTTCAAATTTTTCTTCCCAATAAAAAAAAAAAAAAATGGCTTTAAAAAAAATGGCTTATGAATTCTCTTTTCACCGTGCACTTTCCGAACGGGCGAAATTTGAGATCTCCCAAACGGGAGTACGAGCCGGACCGTCAATATCTACTGTTTTTGAAAGAGTCACACTGTAGATAAGTTAGAGGGAGTCTTTCAATATACAGTTCGGTTCGTACCCCAGATCAGGAGAACAGTTTTTTCTCCCGATTGGTGGATAGTTGTATAAGAATAACATAAGAATCAGACACATTTCAAGCGCGGGAACTCAAACACTGTGAAAGGTTCAAATTGTTCTTCCCGATCAAAAAAAATAAAATAAAAAAAAATATGGTTTATGAGTTCTTTTTTCACAGTGCACTTTTAAAATTTACCGTGCGGTTTTTGAGAAATTTGAAGAAAAGTGATTAATTCTTTCTAGCGGTAAAGCATACTGCTATGTATGCTGCACTTGCAACACGATGGGTTTCATAAGGCTTAGGACGAATGCTGAAACTGCTTTCACAGTATGGCTTTAATAATTGGAAAACGGCAGTCAGCTGGTTCCAAGATCACATGTACAGTGAAGCACGTAAGTCTTGAGTAGAGCAGCAGAATTCGTTGAAACACAAACCTGTTAATGTATTATATCTGGAACAACAGCTTGCACATCCTCAGAAGGAAAACTATGATATGCTTTTAAAGCAGCTCAGCAGTGTTAGGATGCTACTGAGCCAGGGTTTAGCTCTTCGTGGACATGATCTGAATGAGGGCAGCCTGACACAATTTTTAATGCTCAGATCTGCAGACGTCCCTGAACTTAAATGAACAGAGGAACATGATGGGCCAATCTATCTTGCGTAAACCCCTCATTCAAATCCATGCAGCCAAGTGGTATTCCATTCTAGTAGATAAAGCTTGAGACATTTCCAACCTGGAACAAGTCACTGTATGCATTCGCTGGATAGATGCTCAAATGTGCATGAAGAACTTCATTGAGCTTCAAGTTCCAAATATCACAGCCGCGACAATTACAGCTGCCATAAAGGATGTACTACTCAGGTGTAGCTTACCTTTGGAACTGTGCCGAAGCTAGGCTTATGATAGAGCGGCGAACATGTGAGTGGAGTGGACGGCAACTAGGCTGCTTATGGAAGAGCCTGTAGCTCTTCATGTACACTATCTGCCACACTGCCTATACCTCTGGAGGCATTCAGGATACAGAACGTAAATGTTAGCCAATCAAAAATACTCTTGACGTGTGTACAGAGGTTGCACAACTTAGCTCTCAAAAAGAAGTTAGTCCTGAAGCAACTAATATCAGACCTCTGTGTCCAACACGCCGGACTGTGGGACATGGTGCAATTATTTCAGTGATCACCAAGTATGAAGTTTTGTAAGATGTACTTACCTCAATCAACCAGGAATTCCATGATGATTAAGGTCGCAGAGCTGGGGTATACTAGTCAGATAAACATCTGACCGTAGTATACGCTATAGCCATTACATGACTGCCAATACTGGGTCAGACATCATCCTATGCATATAACGGTGGAAACCGCTACATTAGGGAGCTTTAGATTTCACGACGCGGATCTCGCTACAACAAAGTGACGTCACGTTCGACGTTTTGCGCATGCGAATACCTCACCTTCTCGTTATCCCTGAAATCTGCACCGGGTGTCAGGTGTTTTCACGTTGTGTTAAAAACGGCAACTTGGAATAGCGTGTGACGTCATACCATTCTGCACTTTTTTTAAATTGAGCAATTGCTACAGTTTTTATGCTCATCAAATGAAAATTTGACTCAAATTGTCTTGTTATTTTTCATATTTTGAAAATTAAAGTTTAAAGTAAAGAATTATGAAGTATTTTTATTTTCATCGGAGCTCAGATAGTTTACGTTGTACTAGTTTATCTTGGTAATTTTGACATATGTTTATCATATGAACTTCGGGTCACTTGCGAAGAAGTTGATCCAATCGAAGTGCGTGACTTCGATTGCTTCACGAACTCGAAGGTTCGCCATTCTTCCAAAAATACTTATAATTGGAGCGTCGTCTGCTGCGATCGAACATCGCTACTCAGATATGTAGCCGAGTGAAATCACATGACTGTTATTTTCCATGTCGTAAAAATCTAAAGCGCAAAACCAACAGGATGGGGAAGTCAGTACGACGACGTACACTGTCGGTTAACTTCTCCGTTGCACTACTCGGCGTCCTGAAATCTAAAGCTCCCTATTGACTCATCATAGTCGCGTCGCAGAATATTTGCGACGTACTCCTCAGTGTTTTGCGAACATTTTCCAATTTTTTTTATACTTTTTTACCTCATTTATTTTAACTTCCAAAAGTTAAGCTACATAACTAAAAAAACTTCTAGTCTGTAGCTCTTAATCTTAAAAAACTTGGGCACATCAAAATAAATTAAATAACTATGAACTAAAACCCGTAAAAAGTAGTAAGTTTCACCTACCTCGGTTGCTACCTTCTCAAAGTCGTGTGCGCCGCAGTGAATGTACCTAATTATTTCAAATTCTATCGAACATCAGCCATGTCAGCGTAGCGTAAATGTTGAATGCGGGCGTAAAAAAAAATAAGAAAATCTTTAATTTAAATTGTAGCCTTATACTTATATAGATAGATGTAGACAAAAAACTATTCTAAATTTTCGTAGGACAAATTTTTCTAACACCTCCTGCGCTTGAAGTCTTGTTATGCCCCTGCGTGCACGTGCACGATTGACCAGCGCAAATAATTAATCCAGAACAGAATTACAACTTCCAAATTGCAGGTATTTATAACACTTTGGAAGTAAGGCTCATTTTCCTGTTTTAGATTCTCATTAAAAATGTTAAATAAAGAAAGTGCTCGTACTAGATTGTCTACCCTCATTGGCCTGAATTCCTTTTACCTCTCCTGGGAGTGGAAAAGTTGTAGCCAGTAATGAAGGTATTTTTATAAGTTTTAAATTTCCCCTAGCAAAGATATTTTTCCCAGACGTATTTCAAATTTGAAAAATGCAACATTGCATAAGGCTTTAACGTTAGGATAGCAAAGGATCATGGGAAATATCACAAAATGGCGGCTTCCATGTAGCAAAATGCTCCCATTAATAGAAACATTTATGTTTCCATTAATAGGCATGCTACCGGACTGCTAATGCTGCGTCTGAATCTGGCTCAGTCTCCAACAGTGCGGCATGTTCAATAGTCTAATCTATATGAAAACAAAATGGAAAAGAAATATTCGATCTCCACCTTTTAATCACAAATACTACATGATTATAAAGTTGATGCTTTTGGATCCCTACAGTAGAAAATTGTAAAATAAATTGTAAGAGGACTGAAGGCAGTATAATCTCATAGCTGATTACCTGGAGACACACGGGATAAACGACCTAGATGATGTCCTAATCAGACATATATGGCAAAAGGACACAGGATACACAGTCCCAGAAGTTTAGTCCAGCATGCTGAACAGAAAGATTTGGAGAGCCATCATTGACGCCCGAAAGCAAGAGTTGACGGCATTGAACTGAACTGAAGATAAATTATTATATAAAATTCAAAACTAATGATACTTTATATGATAGTGTGCCTGGCAGGGGAATAGAAAGAGTCTCCACTCGGGGGGAGGGGGCGGGGCAAGAACCCCAAATATTTCGCGGGGAAATTGCAATGCTATTGATTTTCGGCAATTTCTATGCAGTTTTCAGGAAATTTCTTTTATTATTGGCAATTTTCATTGGTTTTATTTTAATAAATTTCCAATTTTACTTACCAACCGGTAAGAATGCATGCAAACGGGAAGGTCAAATCATCTATGAGGGACAGTTCTCCCTTCCTGCCCTCCCATGGTGTATATTTGTCAAACCTGGTCGTGTGATTATGAAATCATCACAGAAATCAAGCATTACATTATTCAATTTCTTTTCTCATATTCAATCAAACATACGTTTCATTTAATTTATCATGATGATTTCCAGCATTTTCATTAGCTATTACCGTCATATCACTCAAAAGTAATCGAACATACTGTACTTCAATTTCTAAGAGATTTGATGGTTCCAGCAAATCAGAATGCGTTAAATTATCATATCATACAGTCATATGAAATTGAACATATCAAATTATTTTCAATGACAACGCCTGAAATCATAACCAACAAAAATGCTCGAAATCAACATATCTGAAAATCGAACATATGTTTAATTTGTGATTGATATGACAATTTTAAAGTGATATGACTGTATGACTAGTTTTGTAAATTACACAAAATTTGTATCTTTTGATTGAGATTATCATACACTATGTGGTTTCGGGACTTACGGCACACTAATCAAACCAAAACCAGAGGCTGGTGACAACATTTGCCTCAGTGGTGTTCTTAACTTTGATGTTTTTTTTGTGGGGAGGAAATAAAATATGTTCCAATTGGCTACATGACTTTTAAGTTTGTATAAAACTCAAAGAGCAGAGTTAGGGTATATCAATTTCATAATACAAAATAGCTATCTTCCATGTTATAACTTACTGTAATGAATTTTTCCTGATTTTGAACAATATTTTCGTATTCTATACACTGTAATTTTTCCACAAAGTTTTCGGAATTTGTACCCTTCTCCATCAGTTCATGCTTTCTTAATTTTTGTGGCTGGCCCCAAAAAGATAATGGAAAACTCTATTTGTTTACGTGGTTGAAGAACTAAGGCTTTCTCTGTTGGCTTGGACCATTACACCCCTCCTCTCTCCTCAGGTTGATGGGAATACACAAGTCCCAATTTATTTTTTCAACAAAGTCTTTTTTCAAATACAAAAGGTCACAGTTGGAAGCCTGTTAAGCATTTAAGCAAAGAGGTAGAGAAAAAGACAATGAAAACATGTAAAAATAGGTGTAATAGTATTGTGAATACTTCATCTGTATTATTAAACTACATTGAAATTGTTCTTCCGTGCATGACTGAAGTGCCATACTCCTCAGCTTGCGAGGCTACAAATTTCCTCATCGTCGGTAAAGAATTGATAAGAATATGACCCATACCATTTGTTCTACTAGTAGGCCTACCTGTATTTTTTTTTTCTGTTCGTTTCTGTTTGCTGAGTTTCTGCTGACTAGTAAATTAATAGTCAAATTAAATGGCACTCTTTTAAGAAGCTATCATATTTTTAATTTGTTTGTATGAAAATATCTCTATATAATTAACAAATTGTAAGTAATAGATTTGGAACTATATGATGCTACCGTTTCTTGTTTTTTTGTTTGGCAGCTGACATTTTGAATGAGATGGAAAATAATAGGGTTTTTTTCTGACCAAAAATAGCCTATATCTTAGAAGTGTTTTGAAAATTTAGATTCCACCTCAACGTCCAATTTCACTTCTCACCTGATCGCATTCAATTATCTTCAATTAATTTATTTTGAGTAGAAATATCTTTCGTTTCTTTACAGCATAGATTTTAAGAGAACCTGGCCTAATTAAAGAGCATGTAATGCATAGGCCTAAAGGTCATGACAGTCGCCAAGCATGACTCTACACAATTTGGTTAAGGGAAAAAATAAAAAAAAATACCAAAATTGGAATGGAAATATTATTTCTACCTAATTTTTCTTACAGCAATAATGATTTTACTTCAGCTTTTGGACGAAACAGATAGAATAATCAGGCTGGCAAAACCAACTTTACCACCAATTTTTGCCTACAAATTTTCAATGTAAAGCAAATATTGCCGTAACTTGGCATAAAAATCCCAATGTTATGTCAGGAACAGCAAATTTCAATTGTGCCTCATTTTGTAAATAATCAGGTAAAATTTATTAAGCCTAGTTTGAGACCTTGGCTTAAGCTACATTAGATTAAGATTTGTAATAAAGATTGTATCATGTCGCACAGTTTCACCTGGTGTGCAAGGGTCTCCAGACTGTATGAGAAATGTGGAATACAATTTGGGCCACACTATTAGCGTTACGTATTACATTCACATGCTGACCTAATGTTACAGCAAACATTATGCCTAACAACAGGACAAGTAGTGGTCCTCTAGTACTACTAGGCTAGTAGGCTTACTAACGTTAGTCAAACAAAATCGCGAAACTGGGTATTGTAAACAGAAGCGCTTTCTGAAACGCATTGATCCAGATCCAGAAAATGTCCTTACAAAAATATTTGCCGATATACATGTTACTTATCCAATTGCGGAAAAAAAACATATCCCACAGCCCTACATAAGGTTGAAAATATCAAAACACTCTTCCTGTCTCTTGCACGTTGCAATCATTGTAAAAAAAAGAAGCTTTTTTTGGTGATATAGTATGCACCGCGGGCCAATGAATACACCGCGGACCGAGATAGACCGCGGGCCAGTGAATACACCGCGGACCAGTGAGTACACCGCGGACCGAGATACACCGCGGGCCAGTGAATACACCGCGGGCCGCGTTACACCGCGGGCCAGTGAATACACCGCATTGCAAGGAAAGTAAATACACCGCGGCCCAACCTTCTTGGCTTCCGTGAAAAAACTTCAGTCATGGAAGCATTCCAGAGCACTGGGCTGGCACAAACCATCTACAAAGAATTTACAGTGAAGAAATGTTTGACATGTTCTATAAGAAAACAAAGAAGAGTGCTGCTAGTTTCACAGAGGAACCCACTTTGCCTCACTACAGACGTACCCTAAGCAAACTTGATGACAGGAGCCTGCCAAATAAGCATGAAATCCCAGTCTTACCACCGACATCTCTACTTTGAGGTATTGGAATTGATCAATGTTGAAATCACAAAAGGTTCAATCACTTGAAGTTCCACATGCTGTCAAGAAGATGCTTTTAATAGCATGGAGGTACCATTTAACGTGGTACCTCCATGCTGAAAGCATGCAATGCAGATCACGATGATGGATCAGGAAGTTAGTAAGGCAGATGCAGATGCTACCAGCTCTAATGAAAGCTGGAAGGACACAAAGTGTTCTGGAACACTTTAAGAAGGTGAAAAATGTTGTACTGTGGCAGACATACTTTCTGTTCTTCCAATGGCGCCAGTCATGTTCAGTGAAGTAGATAAGCTGGTGCGTATATACCTCACCCTATCTGTCACTACAGCCTCAGAAGAAGATTCTTTTCAACTCTTAAGCGTATAAAAACATATATGCGCTCCATCATAACACAGAAGCACTTGGACATTGCAATGCTAGTGAATATTTACAAGGAGGATTCGGACAAACTTGTGACAAGGGACTTAGTAAGTCTATCCATTAGAAGCAATGAGAGAAGGCGGCGCTTCTTCGCTATGCCACATGAATGAATACTGTATTTACTATTAATGTTGTAAATATGATGTAAATTATGAAATTATAGCAAAAAGACTAATGAAATTACAAGAAATTTAGGCTCCCCCCACTCCTTAGAAACCATTCATGGTCCTTAAATTGAAAAGTCTTGCCTAGTCTTAGAATATCAAAAATGATTTTAGACTGTTAGAATAAAAGATGCTAAAATTGAGAAATTATAGGGACTTTGTTCCCTGGTCCTCTACAAGGGTTTCACTCCTATGCCCCACTAGGATTCCGTTAACGGCACCCAACGCCACTCACTATCCTTCAACTTTTGAACATATTCTTGCACCAGTCGATTCCAAGGTTATACACATGTTGTTAGATTTTTCACAAACACTTGCCTTCCTCCACCAATGGAAATCAACCCTGAAGGAATTAGTGGTCGCGGTATACGTAACACGATGACTTTTTCTAGACAAGGAAAACATTTATGGTCCTCAAAATTCTTGCTAACTGAGTCATAGAAAGGCCCCAAAATAACACTAGAAAACTCTAAAATTGAGGATCTTCCAGGGACTTCACCCCATGGACCCACACCCAGGGGCGTAAATATCGGGTGTGGGAGTGTTTCACCCCCACTTTCGGTAAAGCAGTCGGTAAAATTGAAGACCTGCCAGTAAATCAAGGTCTGCGTCGGTAAAACTTCCATCAAAGACGATAAAAAGTTTACCAAACAGATTGAAAAAATAAATATTATGGCCCTCGTTCTACGATTTTGGACCGATGATTTTTTTTTTTTTGCTTTTCAAAATTTTCGACGTTATGGGGGCCCTGAATATGGAATATAGTTTTTGTTGGTAACGTCGAACTCTTTTGTTAGTAAATTTGTAACCCCTCTCCATAATCAAAAGGGTCTATTGACGTCACTGCCCACACAGGGGCCCTGGACCCCACGCTTATCCCTTCTGAATGATAACCACTGGGACTCAAATCTTACTGTTATTCCTTGCTGCACAGAAATCACAATAGAAACCTCTGTGGCTCAGTAAACAATCACTTTACCAACAGCAACTAATGAAATACAATAAACAATCTGGTTCAGATTTCTTGTCAATGTAACCCACAATGCATCTTTCCAAATTCAAATCTTTGTAAAAAAATACATAACGGTAAAATAGATTGAAGTCAACGGTAGGAAAAATGTATGCGAAATATTCAAATTTGTATTGGTGTAATAGAACGATGAAATTATTTTCTCCATTTTTACCAGCGCAAATTTGACTTTCACCAGAAAATTTTAACTTCAATATTCATATTCATTTCAATATCTTTTGCAGAGCAGATTTTAACATTTTGATTACCAGCAAAAGCTCAAATTATTCAGAAGTATTAATTCCAATATCATTTCCAAAGTGTACAACTTTTACAGAATTTTTCAAGCAAATAGAAATTAACGGCTGAACTTATTAACAACAATTTAAATTGTGGTTACTGCGCATTTCTCGATCTCCCAATCAAGAGATCTCCCAATCGGGAGCGTCAACTGGACTGATAAAAAATGTTACAAAAGTGGAGGTCTGAGATATACACTGTATACAGCTCTGTGAGTGATCCACTGAAAACATAATTTGTAGAAAGGATTGGTATCGTTCCATAAATACATTCAGGAGTAAACGTCAACGTGCTGGTAACGTCACTACCGGTTTTCAATTTTCCCGATTGATCGCGAGAAATCTGAGATGTTATCGATCACACACCGCCGGACTGAACATAGGGCCTACATGTGTTATCAAGAACATAACAGATATCTCGCAATCAACAAGGAAAATTGAAAACCGGAAGTGACGTCACCAGTACGGCGGCGTTTATATCTGAATATATCTATGGGACGATACCTTTCCTTTAAATGGCAAGAACATTTGTAATTACACATTTGGAACTAAATGCACGTGTGTAACTTTCTTACAGTATATTCGTTGAGCGATCAATCACACGGCCCAGTTTTCCACAAGTTAAAAGTTTAACCTGATCATTTATACCTTGTGGCTGAGATACTAGTTTAACCTGATCATTATATGCCTTGTGGCTGAGATACGAGTTTAACCTGATCATTATGCCTTGTGGCTGAGATACGAGTATAACCTGATCATTATGCCTGCCTTGTGGCTGAGATACAAGTTTAACCTGATCATTGTGCCTTGTGGCTCAGATACGAGTTTAAGCTGATCATTGTGCCTTGTGGCTCAGATACGAGTTTAACCTGATCATTATGCCTTGTGGCTGAGATACGAGTTTAACCTGATCATTATGCCTTGTGGCTGAGATACGAGTTTAACCTAATCATTATGCCTTAATTGTGGCTGCGATACAAGTTTAACCTCATCATTATGCCTTGCGGCTGAGATACGAGTTTAACCTGATCATTATGCCTTGCGGCTGAGATACAAGTTTAACCTCATCATTATGCCTTGCGGCTGAGATACAAGTTTAACCTCATCATTATGCCTTGTGGCTGAGATACGAGTTTAACCTGATCATTATGCCTTGCGGCTGAGATACGAGTTTAACCTCATCATTATGCCTTGCGGCTGAGATACGAGTTCATTGTGCCTTGTGGCTGAGATCAGTTTTATCATTATGCCTTGTGGCTGAGATACGAGTTTAACGTGATCATTATGCCTTGTGGCTGAGATACGAGTTTAACCTGATCATTATGCCTTGTGGCTGAGATACGAGTTTAACCTCATCATTATGCCTTGTGGCTGAGATACGAGTTTAACCTGATCATTATGCCTTGTGGCTGAGAT
>JAIGNY010000456.1:1675000-1745000 GCA_020152595.1 Chiridota heheva
AATGGGTGACCATTTTTTGACCAATCAGATTGGTCAATTAATAGTGGTATGATGACCATAAATGGCAACAGTATTGAATGGAACAAATATGGGCTTGGGACGATGATGAAGAAGTCATTGTTCCCGTCCACTACTCTCACCGCATCCAGAGAGACGGTCCCGGTAAAGTTTTCACCAGAAGCATATTCAAGGAATATCGACTGATCTATACAAAACGCGTCATTCAGCTCGATCTCACAACCCTACCGTACGAGTATTAAACCTTTCATCCCACAAGTCCCCTTACATGAAACGGACAGGTTCGTCTACGACAATTGAGTGATTAAATTAAACCACATTGCTGAATGCCAACATTCGTAACTCAAGATCCGATAAAACCCTAATGAGGGCGGAAGGAGGAAAAAGAGCTACCATGGCTTGCCTCCTACGGTACCCTGCGTTGGTTGAGGCAGGTATTTTTACCCTACAATCACCTGACACACCCAGTCAGGAAAAGCTATACACCTCGTTAAAAGGTCTCTGCGGAACGATCGAGACTATCTTGTGACGCAATCCGATGACCCAGATGAAAAATCTAAGGGGCCGCTATACAGGCCCGGATCTCAGGAGCCGCTATAGAGGCCCGGATCTCAGGAGCCGCTATACAGGCCCGGATCTCAGGGGCCGCTACACAGGCCCGGATCTCAGGGGCCGCTATACAGGCCCGGACTGTCCGGGCCTGTATAGTCGCCTCTTACTACTCTTATATGGGATTAATATGAATTCCAGATGCCATATAAAGAACTGGCCAGATAGATAATAAAGTTTGGTTTAAAGGCTTGATTTAAATATACAACTTCATATGGCCAGATATCGATCTAAAATTTGATATGACATATACAATTTTATATGGCCATGTATATATATATATATATATATATATATATATATATATATATATATATATATATATATATATATATATATATATATATATATATATATATATATATATATATATATATATATATATATATATATATATATATATATATATATATATATATATATATATGTATAAATATATATATATATATATATATATATATATGTATAAATATATATATATATATATATATATATATATATATATATATATATATATATATATATATATATATATATATATATATATATATATATATATATATATATATATATATATATATATATATATATATATATATATATATATATATATATATATATATATATATATATATATATATATATATATATATATATATATATATATATATATATATATATATAATAATAATATTTGATATATAAACTTTTATATGGTCCATATAAATTTGTAGACAATTTGATTTACAGATGTGGCTTTATGGGTATATAAAACTTGATTCATATATATGACCAATTCTTTATATGAGTTTATATAGCTATGTAAAAGAAGCCTTTTTCTTTAATCCATATAAATCTGTTTATGGTTGTAAACAATTATGAAATCCATATAAATCTTTATAAAATACACATGTAAAATTACTATATGATTCTTTAAATGGTGGTATAAAATTTAATTTATGTATTTCTGATACTTTAAGTGGCTTTGCGTGGGACATGAAGGTTTCATTTGATAAAGTTAAAGTGCATTTGGTCAATATATCGTTTTAGTAAAGCCTTACAAACGTTTATAATCTTTCTAAAAGAAATTTACATAACATGGAGCAGTGACCAAAACTGAAACTACCAGCATAGGGGTTCTAAGGTCCGGGGGCAACCCTTAAAATAAGGCAATTTGAATTACCCTATAAAATAACGTAATTTTATGCATTACGTCATCGCATGACCCTATACACATTGCATTAGCCCACACTTAACAAATGTGGTTTTTCATTTTCCGCTCTGGATTGTCCCAAATTTCACTGGATATCCTGAAATTTTGGAGACGAGTAGTAAACAGATATTCAAAACTTTTCACCACTGCCTTTCAAAAATTATTGTCACTTTTTTGAGAAAATCAACAAAACAGATTGCTCGTAATCGCAAAATGGTCGCTTCTTCTTTACACAATTACGCCATTATCTGATATGTCTGATTCAATATCAATTTATGATCGGACGGAGGAATGTGTGTCTGAGAATGAGACTACGATTCGCAACGAAGTAACTACTGCGCACGTACTGAGTTTGGGCGAATACCGTAATAATAAGGCATTTTTTTTATTCCAAACAATAGGGTTGCACCCGGACTGTAGAGTTTTAAATCATACAACGAGGTGAAAGAGCTATTTTTACCGCCATCATGTGTGAAATCTGACACTTTTATCAAGCTTTATTTAAAAGAATAAATAGGAAGCTTTATTTCGAAAGATAAATAGAATATCTCTTAGCAAAATACAAGCTATAGAAAGCACACAAAAATCTCGTGTGAGCCAGAATTTCAAAGCAAAACGGTTAAAAGCTAGGCAGCTAGGAGGAGATGTATTTGAAAGCAAACCATTGCACAGGCACATATGGGAGCTCACGTATGATTTGATACGCTTCACTCATAATACTTTGTGTAATGGGTGGAGCTAAAAAATGATGGTTGTACCAGGGGTCTGCCAGGGCCATTCCGCAGTCCGTCACGTAATTAACAGACTGCGGAATGGCCATAATGCGTCTCCAAGCCTGAGATATAACATCACGTCAGGCAGAATTGTGACGTTTGTGTTTTGATATTTTAATATATTTTGATTTAAACTGGTGATTTAAAAAGATCATTTGATTCAAATTAGTGCTTTAATCAGCATGATAGGCCAACACTGTTTCAATGTCAGATATGTCGTTCAAATAATTTTTCAAGGGGACATTTAATGGCAGTCCATTGAGCAGGATGGGCCCTGCCTCATTATCTTTTACTGCGTAGTCGAAAAGAGAAGGTAAGAAGCATTTTCACAAGAACTGGGTCTATTACCAGTCCTAAATGACTACCGGACCTGCCACGACTTGGATCAAACTAAGCTAAACTATAAAAAAAAATGACGAATTACTTTTAACAATGTCTTTCATTTTAAGTTTAGCAAATGCCTTTTTGCGCACAGCACCGGTCCAGTTAATATTCGCAGTCATTGAATTTGTGAGCAGGTCCATTAGAATATGTTTGACACATTTGCCAATGGTTGAGCCTCCAAAGACTGATATTCTCCTTATCTAATTAAACAAACAAATAAATATAAATTGTATGATATAAGTAGTAAACCAGCAATACAACTAGCAAGAAAACAATAATAATAATAGGCCGCCTGTTTGTTTATCTAACTGACAAAAAAAAAAATCCACCGGAAACAAATAATAGACTAGTACTAAATACAAGAACTGTCACAATGGCTATATTAGGTATCAGTTATTGCAGAAAAAAATATTGTGATATATTGGCTATATCTTTCAAGGAAAAATAACTGATGACGCAATTGTAAATATCACACTAGTGTTTCAAGATGTAACCTAATGTGTTCCCACATGTTTCATTGACCCGCTATACTTTGAATTACACAGCCCTACTACTAAATAGTATTCTCAGCTTGATGGATAGCCCAGTAAAGCTGATCATCATTTTCTTACTAAAAAAAAAGGCTAACATGTGTTGGTATGCTTTACCTTTAATAGACCAAAATTGAATTCACCCAATATACCATGACCAAGCAGAGTAGAAAACTGCGTTTTTACTATTACTATAAATGAATTTTTAACACAAATTCCATAATTCCCCAATTCAGCAATGAAATTTTAACACAACTTTCAATCAATGTCCCCCGGCCTGTGATGATACCCAATTTTTACCCTTTGGCCTAAACCATGCCTTAATACAGTAGCCTACATTTAAGTTGTATTTACCAGATATTCCTTTATGGCGTCTTCTAGAAAATCCAATTCTTGAAGGGTCAATGTTGAAAAATTCGTCCCCTCTGGCAGCTCAATTTCATCTTCTTCCTCTGAATTCCTCTGAAATGTTTTTTGCCTGCTCCTTCAGCCCTATCATTTCCTCTTTTAATTGGGTTAACATCCTTAAGATGGTTTTGTTTGTTGCTGTAAAATAAACCATTCATACTCCTTTAGAGATAACGTCTATATTTATCATGGCAAAATATGGTCTACAGGAAAACAATGTTATATTGGTTATTATCAATTTGGTTTCACTAATGTTTTATTTAGCAAGATTTACCCTCTCCGCCCCCACCCCCCCCCCCAAAAAAAAGAAATACTATATTGTCAGATTGTTCAATTTCTAATTTATGCAAAACATTGATGTATGACATCTCAAAATATTTATTTAATCCTTTAAATTTCTTTCTTAAATCTGTCTAAAAGCAGCCTTTCTAAAAATTGTGATAGACAATTAACAAAGAATTTTTCTCCTGTATCATACCTATAACCTCCTAAAACATACTTTCAGGATAAAATAGAATAATTAAACGAATTATTGACAAGATTTAGTGATAATTTTAGAAACTGTAAACAAATTACAGAATATACACTCTAGAAATTCACGCCAAGAATATCATCTGACAGTTATCAGGAAAACTGGATTTTTTGACGTTCAAGTTTAGAAAAAGTTATTTTGGTAATATTCTTTCGTTATTTACAGGTAGAATTTGATGAATTTTGAGAGGAAAGTTATATTTCCATTCATTAAATTCTCCAAATATTTAATTTCAAAAATGGTTTTGCTTGTGTCATAACCACTTTGAGGAAAAAAGTGGTCACGAAAATGTATAATGGAATGAACAAATGGACATTCATTGGTCCACAACTACCAGCTTGAAGTAATTTTATTCAATGATCTGTGTTATTAAAGTCCAGAGTGTCACATTTCCCTTGCTTTAAAAAAAACAACTGCCGAACAGTTTAGTTTGTGTTGTTTCTCTTTTTATCAGCTAAGGTCAATAGAGATGCAACAAGCATTTGATAAACCAGTCGTGAAGCACAATTTCTGTGTAAGGTTTTCATTTGTAAGGAAAATATAAAGTACATTTTTCCCTATAAAGATATTTTCCCTATGTAAAATATAGCATGAATCAATAATTTGCATTTACATGCAGCATTTAAAAAAAAATGTTTTCACTTTTACCTTCTCGAAAATACTTTGACAGTACTTAACTGTTAACCAGAGATCATTTGCGGTGAGGTTGTTATCGTATTACGGGATGAAGGCCGAGAATGTGATAGTAATGTAGGTGGTAAAGGTGCATGTGGTAACTCACGATGTGGTGCTGAGGGTGAAGCACGGCAAGGTGTTGCAGTGAGTGTAGATGGGTTTGATGGTATTCTAGGTGGTGAAGGTGCATGTGGTAACTCACGATGTGCTGTTGAGGGTAATGTACGGCAAGGTGTTGCCGTGAGTTTAGATGGGACATGAGAGGTTCGCTACCTTACACTAAAGCTGAATCGGGTACCCGGGTTTCTTCTCGAAAGTGCGGGTAAAGGTACCAAATTATAACAAATAAAAGGTTAAGACCCATTGCTAGTTCCGACAAATTTTTAGACCTTGAGTTTTTATAATTCGCGCATCTCTTCTAAGTACCCAAGTAGGAACCAGGTAATGGTGACGTCACCGTGACGGGTAGCTGGTTCTGTTTTTCTCTTAACCCGACTCAGCTTCACCTCACTTCACGCATCATGAACATTAACTACTGTACTGAATGAGCCTCGAACCACCACCACATGCTGCAAACTATATGACCTGTTGAAACAAAGCCATCCCCTTTTATTAAAAGTTAAAGCGTTTTTTACTTGTACTGCTAGTGTATGTTACGGATTTTTAATTGTATTTATGTTTGAGCTCTTCAATTGCAGCTTTTTGTAAGGTTTCAAAGTGTTAAATCTGTAAAAATAAACCACTAACTAAAAACCCTATAGTAAATTTACACACCTTCTTTGTCTTTTATGTGTAATTTCTGTATCAGGCTGCAAGTCGGAGGTTTCTTCAGCCCTTATCTGCATTAAACGTCCTTTTCCAAATAAATCTGCAATGAAAATAAAATAATGCAAAATATGAGGTCATCCATAATCTATTGTTTGGTTGGTGTAGAACCCCTAACCCATCCTGTTGTAAAAAATAGGGTCCGTACGTAGGATCAAGTTTGATTTTTTATTTTGAAATTGTAAAGATGGGATCAGGTTTTAATTTTTATCTTTTCATTTCTGGGGTTTTGGAATGATTTTTACCGTGATTTTACCATGACGGTCATACCGATGTAGGGATAGAAGGCTGACCTCCAGATTGCATAGCTTGTTTCTAGCGCTGAAGATCTTCCGCACTAATTTTTGATTGAGAGAACTTATTTTCTTTGTGCACAGTTGTATTAAATTCTAGTGTACACTTTGGATTCTAGGTGCACATCTTTTAATAAGTTTTAGTTTTCTTCATTAGACTAGACAGTTAGAAAAGCCAAGTTCTTGATAGGCTAAAAACATAGAAAAATTCCTTCTAAAATGGAACTTCAGCCTTTTGTTCAATATTATTGTATAACGTAAACGTTAGGCCTAGGCTATTTCCAGATAATAATTGGTGCACATGTATTTTCTAAACATTGTTACACATTTTGTAGATCTTGGGCAGATTTTCTAGACATAGGCTAGGTGCCCATTTTGAGTCCAAAAATGATCTTCTGCATATACTTTGCAAACTATGCAGTCTGGGTTGACGCCCTTGAAAATCGCGCCTTCGCCAATTCTTTCTTGAATACCAGTAACGTTAGGATTAGCCTAGGCCTAAATACTGGTGCTTGTACAGCTTCTAAGTTCTGGTAAATTATTCAATGGCTTCCATATCCTTACAAACAAACAAAAAATCCTAAAACATATCAATCTAGCCAATTCGCCGTTTGCGAATTGTCTTGACAAACCGAAACTCACCCAAAACTTTGCAAAAAGTTACGCAATTATTCATACTGCACAGCTGCAAACCACTAATTTGGACGGTTTGCAGCTGCGCAGACCATAAAATTGGGTGACATTTTGCAAAATTCTGGGGAAGATCCGGTTTGTGGAAACAATTTGCAGACGGCGAATTAGGGCAGGAAAAATGTAATCATCATTTCGCTGATCTAGTACAATTACTGTACTACTACTAGGCTACGCTAGGCCTGCGGAGGATGCCTAGGTCACTAACGTTAGACATATACGTTACATTATTTGGGCATGAAGATTCGTGCTATCATTGGCCTTGCTATGGTCGGCCTTGGTGAAGTTTAATGAATATAAAATTTAAAACATAAATAGGCCTACCTCTTATTTTAAGGGATCAATCCGCTCACAACAGCACAGCAAAAAAGTATAATATATTTTTAATTACGCTGTTAGGATTTTGTAAAAGTTTGATGATCAAATGGAAATTCTAGGCGCCATGCCAAAGTTTGAAAAAATTCAATTGAATGACTCATGTATCGTACCGTACTACACGTTGTGTATTACAGTAATTACGAATTACGTGGGTTGCATTTATAGGCTCGTTCAATGATGTATAAATTTCAATTAAATATTTCTATAAAAATGTATTTCAAACAAGAACAATAAAATGTATTCTCACACAAAAATTATAATATAATTTGATGTTTTTCATAAATATTTAAAATATATGTTTAATTTGAAACATACAAGTTGTAGAATATACAATAACAATTTTTTTTTGCTGAATATTTTCACGTATGTTGTATAACCAAAAATTGTAGCAAATTTCACGAAAATTAATGCAAATTTCCCCAAAATAAAGAAATATTCCGGAAAATGAAGGACATTTTGCGAGAATTGATGCACATTTCACGAAAATTGAAGCAAATTTATCGAAATTGAAGAAAATTCTATGAAAATTAGGGAAAATATCCAAAATCAAAAAGATGGAAACTTCCCGAAAATGAAACAATTTCACAAAAAAGGAAATTTTACGAGAATTGATGCAAATTTTACAAAAATTGATGTAATTTCCAGGTGGAAAATATATTTTCAAACTGGAAAACAGAATTTTCATTCGGGGAAAGTTTCCAGTCAAGTCTAACTGGTTTTAACAGGGATTTGTAAAAGTATTTTTTTAGAAACAATCAATGCTTGTTAATTCCAGTTAAGCCAAACTGGTTTTAACAGGGATTTGTAATAGTCCCTGTTAAAATCAATTAATGTCTGTTGATTCCAGTTAAGCGTAACTGGTTTAACAGGTGATGTGTTCATTACCAGTTAAAAATAGTTACCACCTGTTTAAAACAGTTGACACCAGTTTAAAACAATATACATTTTAACTGTTTTTTTGTTCTGTTGGGTATAGCTATCATCATATATATATATATATATATATATATATATATATATATTATATAAATACATATATATATGTATATATATATATATATTATATATATATATATATATATATATATATATATATATATATATATATATATATATATATATATATATATATATATATATATAGATACATACATATATATATATATATATATATATATATATATATATATATATATATATATATATATATATATATATATATATATATATATATATATATATATATATATAGATATACATATATATATATATATATATATATATAGATAGATATACATATATATATATATATATATATATATATATATATATATATATATATATATATATATATATATATATATATATATATATATATATATATATATATATATATATATATATATATATATATATATATATATATATATATATATATATATATATATATATATATATTTATATATATATATATATATATATATATATATATATATATATATATATATATATATATATATAAATATATATATATATATATATATATATATATATATATATATATATATATATATATATATATATATATATATATATATATATATATATATATATATATATATATATATATATATATATATATATATATATTTTACAATTATATATATATATATATATATATATATATATGCTCTTTTTATATATATATATATATATATATATATATATATATATATAAAAAGTGGGTAGTATGATTTAGTGCTGGGTTGATGGTGCTGCTACTTAAAATTCGTTTGAGGTTGAGGACTGCCTGTACGCACATACAGGGGGAAGAGAGAACAGTTGGTTAGAGATTTGGTTGGTGGATAGAGCCCTCCATTCTTTTTGTAGAATTTTGTTGACCGACAAAAGGGCGAGATTAAACTCGTGGACTATGGAGATGCGGTCGGAGGGGGTTTTGGGATTGTAGGTTAAGAGTTTATTGCCTTCGATATGTTTTACCTTGTTGAATTGCTCGTTGATGAGTTGGAAAGGGTAGCCTGTTTGTAGGAAGTATTGGAAAAATTGAAGAGCTTTTTGAATGAAGTCGCCGTTATTTGAACAAATGTGTGTGAACATCTTAAGCAATTGGTCACCAGGCTCCCGTCTCGAACTCGAGCCACTAACATTGTCAACTTGTCCCATGTGGATCTATCACTTGATCAAACCCAGGTCCTGAAGCGGGCTTGTGGTAATTTTTAGCGTGGTGTCTATTTTCTCTCTGAGCATGGCGGACGAGGAAAAAGAAAAGGAGATTTCTGTTGTGGGTGTTAAACTCCTACCTTTTTGGCTCAATGATCCAGCATTGTGGTTTATACAAGCAGAGGCTCAATTTGCACTAAGTAAAATCACCGTTTCGAAAACCAAATATGCTCACATTGTTTCTTCACTGCCAACACAAACGGTACAGGACGTGCGAGATATTCTCCTTAAGCCTCTAGATAGCGACCTTTATGAGAATTTAAAGGAAGTCTTAATTAAGCGCACGTCCTCCTCTTCTGAGCAAAAGCGCCTTCCTCAACTTTTAATTGCCGAGGAACAAGAAGATCCTCAGATTTATCAAAGAGGATGCAGCAACTCCTGGGTGGTGACAGCTTAGAAGATAGCAATTTCAAACAGCTATTCCTTCAACGCCTTTCCAAAAATGCCGAGTTGATATTAGCAGGTACCATTCATTGTGTTGACATTGAACAATTGGCTACACTTGCAGATAAAATTATAGAAATTCTCCTGGTTTCACAGTTGTATCACAGATATCTTCGATAGTTTTTCTCCTACTACCACTTCGAAACATTCAAAACTTGACTCATTAGTTTAGAAATTGTCCATGCAAGTTGAGAAGATGAATCAACAAATGCAAAGTGATTTCATTCAGAGAGGTCGCTCGAGGAGCCAAAATCGTTTTCCCACAAGAGACAATTCCAGGAACCTTGGTATGTCAAATCGTCTGACCCAGGTTTCTGTTGGTATCATAACAGGTTCGGATTGTGTAAAACCTTGCAAGTATGTTTCATCTAGACAAAATCAGTGAAAAAACTAAGCCGACGGCTAGCGGCGACATCGTCGGAGGACAGGAACCATCGTCGCCTTTTCTTTGTTACAGATCGAGAGACAGGGCTACGTTTTCTTGTTGATACAGGAGCGAATGTAAGCGTATTTCCAGCGTCTCTTTCTGACAAACACAAGCGTCTTGGAATTCCTTTACAAGCTGTAAATAAACCCTTATCTCTACATATAGAAAGCGGTCTTCAACTTTGAATATTGATCTTCGCAGAGCTTTTGTATGGATTTTTGTTTTAGCCGATGTGTCTAGACCGATTATAGGAGCAGACATTTTAGATTGCTATTCGTTGTTAGTTGATATTAAGAATCGCAAGCTGATATATTCTACGACATCTTTTAGCATTATAGGAGCAAAGCACACATTCTCTAGTCTAAGTCCAGCATACGCTATTTTAGACCAGCATTCGCAATGTTATAAGCTGCTTCATCAATTTCCAAACTTAATACGTTTGAATTATAGCAAAGCAAATCTTAAGCATACGGTGACTCACCACATTACTACACGCGCACCACCTCTTTCGTCCTCGTCGTTTAGCGCCTGATCGACATGAAGTAACGAAAGCGGAATTTGAGCATATGTTACAATGGGGCATTATTCGTCAATTACACAGCAGTTGGTCGTCACCATTACACCAGTCTCAAAAGCTTTTGTTCAGCGTTGGATTTCTATGTTTGGCGTACCTGTTACAATAACGACTGACAGAGGAGCCCAGTTAGAATCCTATTTGTTTCAGAACCTTAACAAGCTACTTGGTTCTACACGCATCAGAACCACATCTTATCATCCACAGGCCAAGTGTGATTCTCAGTTAACACCCACTGACATGGTTTTCGGAGCTCCTCTAGCCTTGCCAGGTCAGCTCATTGTTCTCAGAACGTTGTACTACATCTCAGTACGTTGATCGTCTTAAAGGTATCATGTGCAAAGTTAATCCTTTTCAGACAAAAACAGTCAGCACTCAGCAGGGCTAGTTATTTACACAAGGATCTGAAGTCTTACACATCTGGCTACGCACCGATGCAGTGCGCAAATCCTTGTAACCACGATATCACGGCCCATTTAAGGTCTTTATGCAAGCACTGGACACAATTACACTAGTTCTAATATACAACATGCTAGAGAGAAAATTCTCATTGGATACGCTGTTATAGCAGTTTCGCAGTTTCGCAGCAAACAGCTTTCTAGATGAGCAGCATTGCATTGATGCTTTGGAAGAATATGCTTTGGAAGAATATGCTATCCTTGCTTCAATTTACCTGGATGAATGAAAACAGACTAAAACTGAATAATAGTAAAACTGAATACATAAAAACTGGTAGCAAAGTCCAATTAGATAAATGTATGGTTGATGGTATCAATATCAATAATGTCCACGTGGAGCATTAAGTATCTTGGAGTTTAGTTGGACAATCAGCTTACATTTGAAAGACACATAAGTGAAAAGTGTAAAACAGCTATGTATATGCTACATCGTCTAAGGTTATTGCGCAGTCATCTAAGCAATCAGTCCCATCAATAGTTGGTACTTTCATTTGTTATTTCTCAGCTTGACTATTGTAATATGTTGTTTTATGGCTTACGTCAATAACTAAATTACAAACGGTTCAAAATTTGGCAGGGAGATTGATTTTAGGGAAGAAGATATATGATAGTGCTTCAAAATGCTTGTAGTCCTTATATTGGTTGCCAATAAGGTCCAGAATTTTATTTCGGCTGCTACGCATGTGTGTCAAATGTATAAATGGATTAGCTCCAACCTACTTAACAAGTTTTTCATATAAAACAAAGCAATTATTTACTGAGATCAACTCATTCTTGCACATTCGAATTACCAAAAACTTACAGAAAATCTTTAAGGATCGTGCATTTTATGCAGCTGGGCCGACAGAATGGAATAGATTGCTGTCCGAGATCAAATGTATAACCTCATTTCCCTCTTGAAGATGAAACTTACAACTCACCTTTTTCAATTAGTATATTTAAATGATTACTCTGCTTGACCTTTGCTTTTATTTTCATTGTAAAGTGCCACTGATTATAGTTAGTACTGTAGATGTAAGCGCTATATAAATAGCACCTATTATTATTATTGTTCTTCTTCTTCTTATTATTATTTTTGCTTTTATTTTCATTGTAAAGTGCCACTGATTATAGTTAGTACTGTAGAAGTGAGCGCTATTTAAATAGCACCTATTATTATTAGTATTATTATTATTATTATTATTATTATTATTATTATTATTATTATTATTATTATTATTATTATTATTATTTATTATTATTATTATTATTATTATTATTATTATTATTATTATTATTATTATTATTATTATTATTATTATTATTATTATTATTATTATTATTATTGTCATCGTCATCGTGTCATTTTTCTTCTTCTTCTTCTTCTTCTTCTTCTTCTTTCTCTTCCTCTTCCACCTCCTCATTAACATCCTTCTTTTTGTCGTTGTCATTATTCATCATCATCATCATCATCATCGTCATCGTCATCGTCGTCGTCGTCGTCATCGTCGTCGTCGTCGTCGTCGTCGTCATCGTCATCGTCATCGTCATCGTCATCGTCATCATCATCATCATCATCATCATCATCATCATCATCATCATCATCCATCATCATCCATCATCCATCATCCATCATCCATCCATCATCCATCATCCATCCATCATCCATCATCCATCATCCATCCATCATCCATCATCCATCCATCATCCATCATCCATCATCATCAGAATCAGAAATCAGGCCTGCCTACCTCGCGGATGCTCCAGATTCTACACCTCGATTACCACTTGTTTCGCTCAATCCACGTCACAAGGACATTATTCCAACTTCTCCGATCAAGTCAGCAGCACCCATTAGGACCACACATTCAGGCCGCCAGGTCCATTGGCCCAAACGCCTGTTGAGCGGTGTGACGTGAAGTTTTCTGTTTGATTGTTAATGGCGTATTGATTTTTTGTATTTATGGGACGATACCTTTTCCTTTAATTTCATTGCCAAATGTTTTTGAAAAGTAGGTTAGAAAATGTTGACCCTCAAATGTTTGGAGGAAACGTTAAATTGCTGCGTTACATCTTAGGCCGTTACACTGTTATAAGGGACCATGGCTACCATAAATCCGGTCAGAACAGTTTCAGTCTCCCGATCAGGATATACGGAAGTATCCGACAAAAGTCACTGCAATAAAATAATATATTTTTGGTGACAAAGAGTTTACTTAATGACATCTTAAATCAGAAAGTTACAAAATGTTTATTGATGGCTAAAGTGGGACATACAAAATAGCTGTGAAATACATTACACAAGCTTTTTGTCATTTCCGTCCAACTACATTTTGTTTGTAAGCTCCCATTTCTCATTATCATGTTACTATATCCTCTTTCACAGTTTGATCTCGCTTGTGAACGATCGTGGCTTCCAAATATTGCTCAGTCAATATTCTTTGCAGGATTGATGTTAGGGGGCTTTGTGTTCGGTACTCTCTCAGATATGTAAGTAAAGTATAGCTGGTTATCGAAAACAGTGCACACTACTCGCAATACTTTGCCACAGTGGCGTAACTAGGGAAAGGAGGGGGGGGGGGAGTAAAAATATACCATTAGTCCTGTCACCCACTCGCTCCCCGGCCCGTGGGATCCTAGCTACGCCACTGCTTCGCGAGTCTTTTTGTTTTAAGTTAAAGACAATTCAAGCAATAAATCTAGTATTTTGACATAAAACAGTCGTTCTGAATTTCTAAAATGTTTTCAAGAGTTACATTTGCCCTCGATATAGTCAGATTGACTTTTGATATTATATATTTTTAGCTATTGTTCATGAATGTTTGAGTATTTTTTCATTGTATTTTAATATTTCTGCAAAGGTAGACAGCTTGAGACCTTATGAAAGCAATTAACGTCTCTGAGTTACGAAATAAGCCACACCCACCATAGCAACGCGGTAACTAGGTGGGGAAAACCTCAAAGCCGCAATCTTGTACGACCAATGCATTAACATTTAGATGTTCGCTAGGCTTGCCGAAAACTTTGATCCATTTATGCCACTTCTCTGGATCTTTAAAGTTTTTAGCAAAAGGGATAAACAAAATTAACTTTGCTAAGTGTTCTGGGTAACAACAAGTAGATTTAAAAAGCCCGCAGCAGGCCCGTGAGCGCAATTTTTCTTCACCATTTTTAGTGTGTGCAGAAATTTGTTTTGTACAGTAAATTACATTGACTACATAAGCGCGCGCCGCTAGCTAATTGTACTGTATCAGTACCGCGCTAGCTAATTGTACTGTACCAGTACCGCGTATGATGTTTTCCCCACGTAGTTGCATATATTTTGTTGCTAGGAAAATTCATGCGGTGATTGGTTGAAAACGCTGTCAATCATCTAACGCAGACAAGTTAAATATATTTCGTTCCATCATTGATTTATTGTCATTTTTTGTCCCTTTAACCGTTAAATTATTATATGGCACGATAGCAAAACGGTCTTTACACTGTTATACATTGGTTAAAGGAGCTCTGGTTCGAAAAGTCTTTTTTGCTCAATTGCTCAACAGATTTTTAAAATAATACGTGTTTAGTTTTTTAAAAGAGGGCGTTCCTATCTTAAAACATGTGGAACCTGTAAGAAAATTGTTCTCAGAATTTCTGATGTGGCAGCGGCGCCACTGTGATTTTTAGCAAGTGCAATTACTCAGTCGTCAGAGTCAAATGTTAATCAGCAGGCGCTGATTTGCATTCCCTATACTCCACAGGAGTGTGGTCTGGAGGGGCTACAACCTCCTTCATGATCTGTATCCCCTACACATGGGGATGTAAATCCCCACCTTTTGGGACATCTATCCCGTCTGTCAATCTGCCAGGGAGTGATAATAACATATTTTGTGTAAATAACTTAAATGTTATAACGAATTATGATTCTATTCCAATTCGAAGTCCCCTGTCGGGTGAGGATGGAGGGGGAGGGAGCCACCCCGTATTACCCACGTGAGCCTGGCCTTCCGTTGTATACTTTAGCAGTAAAACTTGATCTGACTCAGCTGTAAACTAGTTTTGCTATTCCGAGGGGTTATACCAAAAAGGTTGGCGGTCCCTTACAAACAGGATTAAGTAGGAGTTTTTTTATCTTAAAAAAAACCGTTAAAAATTGCAATTCCTTCATAAGGTTGGAGTTCAAACCCTTGACCGTTTCTGGATACGCCTATTATAAATAAATAAAAAATACTTTTGTAAAATATTTTTCCTAATGCTACTTTCTTTTTTAGATTTGGCCGTTCAGTTTTGCTAGCACCAGTAAACGGCTTGCTTGGGCTTGTCGGTATAATTACTGCTCTATCTCCAAACTTTTGGTTTTTCGCATTTACTCGGTTTCTTAGTGGTGCTTTGATGATGGGCACAGCAATGCTCAATTTCTTGATTGGTAAGTTCAGTAGTCGTTCCGAGAGAAACCTTAAGTTTAAGGATTATATTCGTATTCGTTTCTTTAAAAGTGTGGTTGTTTGTATAGAACGGCATTTCAACACTTAGTCATATTCGGTTCTAAAAAGGAATAAAGATCTTAAAACAGATTTATAAGAGAGAATACATTATTATTTTGTACTCCAATCAAAACGGCATTAATACTGATCAACAGTGTTATTGTTTCACATTTAAAAGGCAACGCATTATTAAGATCCACTGTTAACGTGCTGAAGTTCAAGTGTGTAACTTCCAGACTACAAGAGATATTTAGCCTATTAATGAGTCAAGCCATTAAATTCCTAATTTTGACTCCTAAATTTGACTCTATAAGCTTCTGCATAGCATACCACAATATAATATAAAGAGATTACGGGCTAAGAAAGTTTAGTCATCCCATAAAAAGCCCAAACTAACACCACCATCACAAATGAATAACACAGAGAAACATAGAAAATAAAAGACGCCCAGACTTAGTAAAGAACTTATCGGTATGAACAGAAATGGACCTAACCACTCACTCAGGCAAATCATACCACTTACCTTCGCGAAACGCTAAAATGCTGAATATAAATCCCTGGTAACTCTTTTGTCAACTTCAAACTGTTACCATGTGTCACATGAGGATTAGCCACAGCATGGGGTACTTTTTTTATCACGTTTACATTATTATGTAGGAATTCAGGACTGTGCTTATAATTGGTTTCAATCTTATATTTTGAATAGACTACAGAAAGTACGTATTGGTAATGACTGAATGAGAACTCCAGTAGCATTATACTTAGTTATGGGGTTCCTCAGGGATCGGTATTAGGCCTTCAGTTATTTACTTTTTACACTTTGCCAATCCGTGACATCATCTCTAGGTATAACTTCAGTTATCATGTATATGCTGATGACACTCAGCTGTACATTTCTTTTAATTCAAATCAAAATTGTGCAACATCCTACATCAACTTACTTGAAAATTGTGTCAAGGATATCCGTGAATGGATGTGTAATAGTTTTTTGAAGATGAACGATAATAAAACCGAGTTCATTCTTTTTGGCACCTCTCAGCAGCTACAAAAGATTACAATACCCTTGATCAAAATTGATAATAATAAAATACGGCCGGTTTCTGAAACTTGAAATCTAGGTGTGATTTTTGATTCATCGATGACTTTTAGACCAGTTCCAATATTGTGCGCTCTTCATCATTTTATCTAAGGAACATAAGTCGTATTCGTAAATACCTGGATTTCAGTGCAACCGAACAGTTAATACACGCTTTGGTCACCTCACGTTTAGACAATGCAAATGCACTATTATATGGTCTCCCCAAGAAAACTTTACTTCCTATTTAAAAAATACAGTATACTGCTGCCCGAATTTTGATTTTTTTCAAAAAAATCATGTCACATTATCCCGGTACTTAAAGATCTCCATTGGCTTCCTGTCTCTCATAGAATTATTTTCAAACTCATGTTACTTGTTTATAAATCCCTAAATAATTGTTGTCTTACTTACATTGCTGATCTAATTTTCATGTATAATCCATCTCGTAATCTTAGGTCAAGTAATTTGTCACTTCTCAAGGAATATAAGGTAAATCGGAAGTAGTAGTGAAGGAGGGGGGGGGGGGCAGGTCCTTTGCATTTGATGCACCACATGCTTGGAACAGTTTACCCATTGAAATTAGACAGACTATGCAATTAAACGTTTTCAAAAAGAAACTTACGACTCACCTCATGAATTCTGCTTTTAATGATTCTGGATAGGTTTTTTTTGTGTTTTTGTTGTTTATTTGTTTTGATCTTACTTGCGCCTTGAGCGCTCTTCAGAGTGGATATGTGCACATTATAAATCATTTGTATTATTATTATTATTATGCAAGAAATTACAGAAAGTTAAACTTCTGGCACTCACATGGCCAGTAATATTTGGCTAGTATAGCAGCTTTAATCGTCATCGTCATTCTCCTGCAGACGGAGCACCTTTACCAACTGAACACTTTTACCACTTACCACTGAGTTTGGACACCCTATAATCTTTATGGTAGTTTCCTACTTGAACAATTGTAGTTTACTTATATTTATATCTGCAGTTGTTGTAATTTTACCTCATCTGTTTGTACTTTTGCTTTTACCATAAGGCTCCACGTCTCAGCTTTCATGATCTAGTTTGAACTTGTGTTTTTCTACTTCATGGCTTTGCTTACACTTCCCTATTTCAATTTGTGCTTCGACCTTATGTAATAAGTATAACCCACATTTCTTTCGGAAGACTTGCAAGTATGTCAGTCGGCAAAGTTTGGCCCTTATTCTGAGCTGATTTTTGTATTTTCGCGTCCCTTTTTTAATTATCTGATCTCAAATTATACGTGCTTACTACCTTTCAATAACAAAATTGCAAACTACTTAGACCTATGTTTTAAAATATTGACAATTATTCATATATACATATATATAAATGAAAAAATTGCATGATTTTTAAGTGGGTTTTATATGGAGTATATGAACCCCAAAATAATAAAAGGCAAGATTTTATCTCGTTTACTTAGTGATGGAGTTATTGGGCACCGCTAAGAGATCGCGCACGGTCCTTAGTTGGTGTTTTTGGACTCTGGGCTACGTTGCTTTGGCCGGAATGGCTTACTTTATGAGAGACTGGAGAACCTTGCAGATTGCATATTCAGCTCCAATGATCGTATTCGCGGTATTTACAATGTAAGTAGAGAATATGACATACGCAAACGAGTTATTTCCACCCTCCGTTTATTTATCTGTTTGTTTTTCATGATCATATCCCAAAAACTGATGAAGGAATAGATTTTGATCATTTTGGCAAAACCAAAAATATTCCTTGTGAAAAGTGCAAAAATTATACTGGTAATTTAAGTTTCTATAAAAAATTGCTGGTAATATGAAAATTCCCTTCAATTTCAGAGAGATTTTCGAAAAATTTCTTTCATTTTCGGGAATTTGTCTTCAATTTCGGAATTTTTTGCCGGCTTTCTGAAAAATTTGGCCAGTTTGTGGGTCATTCTGGCCAGTTTTTTTATATATAAATAATGGCTAAAGCGAAACCCCGTCAGAAAGGGGGTGGAGGAAGCTTGCCCCTGCCTTCGCATCCTACGCCACTGATGGAAAAAGAGGGTTGAAAGCTGATGGGCCATAGATTTATGGGGTAGATTTCACTGCAGATGAAAACATTAGGTTAAGCATTAGATATTCACACACACACACACTCCACACACACACACACATATCTTTACAAACTTTTCACGAAGTTTTTGCTTTAACAACATTGGATTTGTCAAGAAAGCATAAAAACTATAATCAAGTACATAGACAATACTTTAAAACTTGAAGGAAAAAATCACAAAGTAGAAAAAGGACAGAAAGCACTTGAGGGGAAAGTAGATATCGGTGCGCCAACCCTCTACAATTTCTTTGAAACAGATATAACTTTAATCTTGGATATCTCAGTCAACGGAATAATATATTCAATGACATGATTTCCTCACCCTTTTGTTTATTTTAGACTCCTTTTTCATATAAGATGACTTTGCTTGACCACTGAGCTGACCCAAAACGAATCAAATCTACTTTTACCCTCTTCCCTAATTTGTGTTTCACCCATTTTAACTATTAGTATGTATAATCTTATTAGGTTATATATAATCTTATTAGTATATATAATCTTATTCTCTTCTTTTTCCAGTTTTTTACCAGAATCTCCTAGATGGCTTTATACAAATGGGAAGAAGAAAAAGGCGACCAAAATATTACTAAACATTGCAAAAATTAACAAGCGTGACGTCAATGCAGATATATTTAAAGAATTGGAAGTAGAGGTAACGTATAGTGGCCAGGAAGTCCATGTTGTGACATTGTCTCCTCACATTACAAAGAGATATCGAATTGCAATGTCCAACATTCAAATACTTAAAGGTATATGGACAAGTAAATATTTTATTTTTAAGTTGTGAATAGTAGGAATCTTTACAGTTTCTGAGTTAGCTAATCAAAATTTGAAAAATGTGTACATGTAAAAAAGTGGTGATGGATAAGAGAGAAGATAACCAAGAAGATTTAATGTCGTAATCATTCATATGTTGTCTTGATATGTCAAAAAATTAAATAAATAATTAAAGCGGTTTGAAAATTCAAATGGCTTTAATATGCTTTTGATGATACTGTTGTTTCCCCCCATTGTTTATAGTATATATTCGTCCAACTAAGCCCACGTTCTTACTACCAGTGCAGTGATCTGTTATCTAATTTGTTTATCACTTACTGTTCATGTCTGTAAAACTTGTACAAAGTTTGTTTATTTCTAATTTTTCAAAAATAATTTTAATTGGTCGACCTAAATGTCAAGAAAGGGTATTAGTGCTAAGTTAATTATGTAGAGAAAGTATAGGTATAGTGCCACAGAGGGCGTCAAAGAGCTACTTTGGTTACATGTTATGGCTATTAATTGATTTAAAGATTGCATTGATTACTTTTAAATGTTTCAAAAATACCATACCACAACATCTCATTTATTTAATCAAGCAACAAGTAAATATTTACACTCGCTGAACTGGATAATTTTTGCTCTTTGTGGACCATAGGGATCAACAGTTGCCTTCCTCTGTCGCTTTCTATAAATAGTTTTTGTAGCTTCCTATGAAAGCTCGTCTAACTGGTTCCACCGCCAGGTCTGCTTGGAGTGACTTCGTTTGCAATTGCCTTGCAGTTTCCACTCGGGTGCCTGGCAGTGTGTGTCCCACCCATCACCATTTCCTTCTCCTAATATATGTCTTTATTGCTTGCTAAACCCAGGGCAAATAATGCTGACAGTCTTTTGCAAATCCCATCCACATCATTTTGTTTGTTGATATATATATATATATATATATATATATATATATATATATATATATATATATATATATATATATATATATATATATATATATATATATATATATATATATATATATATATATATATATATATATATATATATATATATATATATATATATATATATATATATATATATATATATATATATATATATATGTATATATATATATATATATATAAATATATATATATATATATATATATATATATATTTATATATATAAATATATATATATTTAAAAATATATATATATATATTATATATATATATATATATTTATATATATATATATATATATATACATATATATAAATATATATATATATATATATATATATATATATATATATATATATATATATATATATATATATATATATATATATATATATATATATATATATATATATATATATATATATATATATATATATATATATATATATATATATATATATATATATATATATATATATATATATATATATATATATATATATATATATATATATATATATATATATATATATATATACCTATATATCAATGGCAGGTAAAAGAACAAAGTAAAGGACGATTAACATACATTTTCCGATCACCAACGTTAAGGTTTCGTTTGATAGTCATGGCGTATATCTGGTAAGTACCACATGTTTAGCCTTGAACTCACTCGTTTGGTTGTGTAGTACAATCAATTTTGAAACACGTTTTCCATGACTTGACTAAACTGATTTAGTATCGTTAACATGTTTTTCCTAACAATCATTACCGAAATAACCAGAAAAACAAAACCAAATAAAGCTGTTATCAAATTGTGGCAAAAGGCAAAACATTCCCTGTTTTATAAAAATGCAGTTTCTTGTGTTCCATGTTGTAATGGATTACTATATGTTGTTTTATATGTTTTTTTAAATTTGTTCTTTTTCTGTAATGTCATGAATATTTTGAAAAGGGATTAAAATTGATGAAATTATCCTCAAGAATATAGCTGACAATATATTTTGAATAATATTTGTATATGCTTTAACTTGCAGTCAATGCTTCACAGTGACTATTGCTTTATATACTTTCGTTGATATGTTCAGTGCTGGATTTGCTGCATTTATAAATGTTGTAAATTAGAAACATAGTTAGTTGCTACATCCATTTTTATTGAAATAGATTTGCGAATGCAAACTTATTATCATAAATTCTATATTGTGGTTCTGTGGTAGATTTTCGATCTAGTAATATAAATGCTATGGGCAGCTTGATTCAAATACAAATATGTTTTGTCGTGATAAAATTTGGTTAGAATTCATAAATGTAACATGTACTATACAATATATATTTTATACAGCAAGCTGCCTGTAATAGCGAGGAGATACTTCTTGGCAAATGCAATTTAGTTTGAATTTGTTACCTCCAGTTGGAGGTCTGACTTCATTTGACTTGAAATCTTTCAACATTATGACGTCATATAAATTTGAATCCACCTGCAAAATTTGAATACATTGCGCAAAATTGTCTCACCCACGTTTCTTGAAGCTTTGATCAAAACAAGGCAAACGATGTCCAAAAATAGTAAGAGCATGAAAGATTCGAGCTCTAACATCAGCGATTTTCTGATTCTCCACATGTTTGAAAATCGAATATCTCAAGGCTACCAAACATTTACACGTCAATGCCCGCACATTCCATACATACAGTGTACAATTATACATACAATTATTTCGGGAATGGTTAAAGCGTACACAGCGTGCACACTAATTTAGAAATATTGAGTAAAGGCACTGCGAGTACCAATGTCGCAGATGTCGGGGTACAATATTGGCATGGCGTGGGATAAAATACAAGGAATCTTAATTTGATCCTACTAAGAAGTATTCAAACCCAGAAATGGCCAATACTTTACGCAGACCGACCGTTGTTCATCTTGTTAGCACAATAGAGACCGGCCGATTAAAGGATTAAGGACATCTAGAGGCAACATGGGCTTAATTTGTTTAAATTATGATCTTAACTGCTAAAACAGCAAATAATTCCATCAAAATTAGTAAAAATTAATCAATTTACAGCATTTTTAATTTGTAACTGTTATTGTGCAATAATCTGTGACATCAATGGGAGAAGGATCTTTCGTCACCTTGTGTAAAACCATTGTTTTCCAATCGCTTGTTAATTCTATTTGAAATATAGCACTGGACTTGGGGCTATTTTTGTTGTTGTAAATGTATATAGAATATACATTCTAAAATTCACAAGTAGCTGAATTTGAAGAACAGAATTTAAAGAAATACATCAAGGTTTTGAGATGTGTTCCTCTTACTCTATCAATCATTCCGCACAAATTAACAAATCTCGAAACTTTGTTCTGGCATGTCATAACTTGAAAACTAAATAAGCTTTTTACAAATTCTAAAAACTATTCCACCCAGATTTTCATGTTCTTTCACATATCTTAAATCTGCTAGATGTCCATAGTCCTTCAACATATTTACAAACATAAAGTTGGCCCTTACTTGTGACTAAGTATCCGTGTGACTAAGTATCAGATTGGATAAATCACATTCGGTAACATGACTCAGTTTTTTGAAAACCTTTCAATCATCCAATTGTTATGTTTAATTAAAATAATATAAAATGTCTCTCACTATGTAATAGGTAACTAAGATAGTTATGTTCATATGAGTGATTTTTCTGTTCTTGAAAATTCATCAGTCCAGTGCACGCTCCCGTTCGGAAGATCTCCCGATTGGGACATGCTCAGTAATTTAAATTGCCAAGTTCAGTTTTTTATTTATTTTGTATGTTTGTTGCTGTCAAATTCTGTAATTCTAAAACTGTACACTTTGGAAATGATATTCAGATACTGGAATTAATATGTCTGTATAGTTTGAGCTTTGGCTGGGGATTAAAATATTAAAATCTGCTCATCAAAAAATTGAAATTAATTTATAAAAGATTACTTTAAAATTCCTTGGTGAAAATCAAATTTACGCTAGTGAAAATTCATGGAGAAAATAATTTCATCGTTCTGTTACATCAATAAAATTTGATTATTTCGAATGCATTTCTCCTACCTTTGGATTAAACTTTTTTTAAACCGTTATGTATTTCTTCAGAGCGATTTGAATTTGGAAAGATGCATTGTGGTTATAAAGACAACAAAATCTCCTGATTAGAGATCTCCGTTCGGGAGCGTGGACCGGGATGTTCATATTTGATCAACGTTTTTATGTTCAAGTGTGATCATTTTACAGGATGGTGAATAATTTGGCCTACTATGGAATTTCTTTAAGTTCCTCTGATTTTGGCGTGGATCCCTATGTAGCCTTCATCATCTCAGGGTTGGTCGAGACACCTGCTTGCGTTTGTGGTGTTATTCTGATGGAAGTTAAATGTCTTGGTAGAAGATTATCTACAGCTTTCTGGATGGCCATTTGTGCTGTTGCTTGCTTAGCTACCGTCTTTATTCGTAAGTTAAGAACCCATAACAATGTAACACAACTCAATTGTATAAGATAATAGCACCAAATAAAGTATTAATGTACTTTTCATTGCAAAATAATATTAAAAATGGATTGTCTGGAAGCCAAGTTGACAGCCAAATATCTCAATTTGATACTTCGTAGTACAAAACAGCACAAAAAGAACATAAGCATGAAGCTTAAGAAATTATGTTTGATGCATTGGAAGAACTTTGGTGAAATTGTGTGTTCAAATACTTAACGAGTAAAATGGAAAATCAAACTAGAAAATTACCAGTAAATAGTTCACAAACGGCACTTCCTGCCTTAATCATTAACCGCCTAGTCCATTTCTTTGCATGACTTTACTTTAACTTTACCCCACAGGATTCTTCAGTAAAAATAAATCAAAACCATTAACATTTCAATAACGTTATATATATATATATATATATATATATATATATATATATATATATATATATATATATATATATATATATATATATATATATATATATATATATATATATATATATATATATATATATATATATATATATATATATATTTATATATATATATATATATATATATATATATATATATATATATATATATATATATATATATATATATATATATATATATATATATATATATATATATATATATATATATATATATATGTATATATATATATATATATATAAATATATATATATATATATATATATATTTATATATATAAATATATATATATTTAAAATATATATATATATATTATATATATATATATATATTTATATATGTATATATATATATATACATATATATAAATATATATATATATATATATATACATATATATATATATATATATATATACATATATATATATATATATATATATATATATATATATATATATATATATATATATATATATATATATATATATATATATATATATATATATATATATATATATATATATATATATATACCTATATATCAATGGCAGGTAAAAGAACAAAGTAAAGGACGATTAACATACATTTTCCGATCACCAACGTTAAGGTTTCGTTTGATAGTCATGGCGTATATCTGGTAAGTACCACATGTTTAGCCTTGAACTCACTCGTTTGGTTGTGTAGTACAATCAATTTTGAAACACGTTTTCCATGACTTGACTAAACTGATTTAGTATCGTTAACATGTTTTTCCTAACAATCATTACCGAAATAACCAGAAAAACAAAACCAAATAAAGCTGTTATCAAATTGTGGCAAAAGGCAAAACATTCCCTGTTTTATAAAAATGCAGTTTCTTGTGTTCCATGTTGTAATGGATTACTATATGTTGTTTTATATGTTTTTTAAATTTGTTCTTTTCTGTAATGTCATGAATATTTTGAAAAGGGATTAAAATTGATGAAATTATCCTCAAGAATATAGCTGACAATATATTTTGAATAATATTTGTATATGCTTTAACTTGCAGTCAATGCTTCACAGTGACTATTGCTTTTATATACTTTCGTTGATATGTTCAGTGCTGGATTTGCTGCATTTATAAATGTTGTAAATTAGAAACATAGTTAGTTGCTACATCCATTTTATTGAAATAGATTTGCGAATGCAAACTTATTATCATAAATTCTATATTGTGGTTCTGTGGTAGATTTTCGATCTAGTAATATAAATGCTATGGGCAGCTTGATTCAAATACAAATATGTTTTGTCGTGATAAAATTTGGTTAGAATTCATAAATGTAACATGTACTATACAATATATATTTTATACAGCAAGCTGCCTGTAATAGCGAGGGAGATACTTCTTGGCAAATGCAATTTAGTTTGAATTTGTTACCTCCAGTTGGAGGTCTGACTTCATTTGACTTGAAATCTTTCAACATTATGACGTCATATAAATTTGAATCCACCTGCAAAATTTGAATACATTGCGCAAAATTGTCTCACCCACGTTTCTTGAAGCTTTGATCAAAACAAGGCAAACGATGTCCAAAAATAGTAAGAGCATGAAAGATTCGAGCTCTAACATCAGCGATTTTCTGATTCTCCACATGTTTGAAAATCGAATATCTCAAGGCTACCAAACATTTACACGTCAATGCCCGCACATTCCATACATACAGTGTACAATTATACATACAATTATTTCGGGAATGGTTAAAGCGTACACAGCGTGCACACTAATTTAGAAATATTGAGTAAAGGCACTGCGAGTACCAATGTCGCAGATGTCGGGGTACAATATTGGCATGGCGTGGGATAAAATACAAGGAATCTTAATTTGATCCTACTAAGAAGTATTCAAACTCCAGAAATGGCCAATACTTTACGCAGACCGACCGTTGTTCATCTTGTTAGCACAATAGAGACCGGCCGATTAAAGGATTAAGGACATCTAGAGGCAACATGGGCTTAATTTGTTTAAATTATGATCTTAACTGCTAAAACAGCAAATAATTCCATCAAAATTAGTAAAAATTAATCAATTTACAGCATTTTTAATTTGTAACTGTTATTGTGCAATAATCTGTGACATCAATGGGAGAAGGATCTTTCGTCACCTTGTGTAAAACCATTGTTTTCCAATCGCTTGTTAATTCTATTTGAAATATAGCACTGGACTTGGGGCTATTTTTGTTGTTGTAAATGTATATAGAATATACATTCTAAAATTCACAAGTAGCTGAATTTGAAGAACAGAATTTAAAGAAATACATCAAGGTTTTGAGATGTGTTCCTCTTACTCTATCAATCATTCCGCACAAATTAACAAATCTCGAAACTTTGTTCTGGCATGTCATAACTTGAAAACTAAATAAGCTTTTTACAAATTCTAAAAACTATTCCACCCAGATTTTCATGTTCTTTCACATATCTTAAATCTGCTAGATGTCCATAGTCCTTCAACATATTTACAAACATAAAGTTGGCCCTTACTTGTGACTAAGTATCCGTGTGACTAAGTATCAGATTGATAAATCACATTCGGTAACATGACTCAGTTTTTGAAAACCTTTCAATCATCCAATTGTTATGTTTAATTAAAATAATATAAAATGTCTCTCACTATGTAATAGGTAACTAAGTTAGTTATGTTCATATGAGGGAGTTTTCTGTTCTTGAATATTCATCAGTCCGGTGCACGCTCCCGTTCGGAAGATCTCCCGATTGGGACATGCTCAGTAATTTAAATTGCCAAGTTCAGTTTTTTTTTTATATTTTATGTTTGTTGCTGTCAAATTCTGTAATTCTAAAATTGTACACTTTGGAAATGATATTCAGATATTGGAATGAATATTTCTGTATAATTTGAGTTTTTGCTGGGGATTAAAATATTAAAATCTGCTCATCAACAAATATTGAAATTAATTTATAAAAGATTACTTTAAAATTCCTTGGTGAAAATCAAATTTACGCTAGTGAAAATTCATGGAGAAAATAATTTCATCGTTCTGTTACATCAATAAAATTTGATTATTTCAAATGCATTTCTCCTACCTTTGGATTAAACTTTTTAAACCGTTATGTATTTCTTCAGAGCGATTTGAATTTGGAAAGATGCATTGTGGCTCATAAAGACAAAAAAATCTCCTGATTAGGAGATCTCCCGTTCGGGAGCGTGGACCGGGATGTTCATATTTGATCAACCTTTTTTATGTTCAAGTGTGATCATTTTACAGGATGGTGAATAATTTGGCCTACTATGGAATTTCTTTAAGTTCCTCTGATTTTGGCGTGGATCCCTATGTAGCCTTCATCATCTCAGGGATGGTCGAGACACCTGCTTACGTTTGTGGTGTTATTCTGATGGAAGTTAAATGTCTTGGTAGAAGATTATCTACAGCTTTCTGGATGGCCATTTGTGCTGTTGCTTGCTTAGCTACCGTCTTTATTCGTAAGTTAAGAACCCATAACAATGTAACACAACTCAATTGTATAAGATAATAGCACCAAATAAAGTATTAATGTACTTTTCATTGCAAAATAATATTAAAAATGGATTGTCTGGAAGCCAAGTTGACAGCCAAATATCTCAATTTGATACTTCGTAGTACAAAACAGCACAAAAAGAACATAAGCATGAAGCTTAAGAAATTATGTTTGATGCATTGGAAGAACTTTGGTGAAATTGTGTGTTCAAATACTTAACGAGTAAAATGGAAAATCAAACTAGAAAATTACCAGTAAATAGTTCACAAACGGCACTTCCCTGCCTTAATCATTAACCGCCTAGTCCATTTCTTTGCATGACTTTACCTTAACTTTACCCCACAGGATTCTTCAGTAAAAATAAATCAAAACCATTAACATTTCGCAATAACGTTATATATATATATATATATATATATATATATATATATATATATATATATATATATATATATATATATATATATATATATATATATATATATATATATATATATATATATATATATATATATATATATATATATATATATATATATATATATATATATATATATATATATATATATATATATATATATATATATATATATATATATATATATATATATATATATATATATATATATATATATATATATATATGTATATATATATATATATATATAAATATATATATATATATATATATATATTTATATATATAAATATATATATATTTAAAAATATATATATATATATTATATATATATATATATATTTATATATGTATATATATATATATACATATATATAAATATATATATATATATATATATACATATATATATATATATATATATATATATATATATATATATATATATATATATATATATATATATATATATATATATATATATATATATATATATATATATATATATATATATATATATATATATATATATATATATATATATACCTATATATCAATGGCAGGTAAAAGAACAAAGTAAAGGACGATTAACATACATTTTCCGATCACCAACGTTAAGGTTTCGTTTGATAGTCATGGCGTATATCTGGTAAGTACCACATGTTTAGCCTTGAACTCACTCGTTTGGTTGTGTAGTACAATCAATTTTGAAACACGTTTTCCATGACTTGACTAAACTGATTTAGTATCGTTAACATGTTTTTCCTAACAATCATTACCGAAATAACCAGAAAAACAAAACCAAATAAAGCTGTTATCAAATTGTGGCAAAAGGCAAACATTCCCTGTTTTATAAAAATGCAGTTTCTTGTGTTCCATGTTGTAATGGATTACTATATGTTGTTTTATATGTTTTTTTAAATTTGTTCTTTTTCTGTAATGTCATGAATATTTTGAAAAGGGATTAAAATTGATGAAATTATCCTCAAGAATATAGCTGACAATATATTTTGAATAATATTTGTATATGCTTTAACTTGCAGTCAATGCTTCACAGTGACTATTGCTTTATATACTTTCGTTGATATGTTCAGTGCTGGATTTGCTGCATTTATAAATGTTGTAAATTAGAAACATAGTTAGTTGCTACATCCATTTTTATTGAAATAGATTTGCGAATGCAAACTTATTATCATAAATTCTATATTGTGGTTCTGTGGTAGATTTTCGATCTAGTAATATAAATGCTATGGGCAGCTTGATTCAAATACAAATATGTTTTGTCGTGATAAAATTTGGTTAGAATTCATAAATGTAACATGTACTATACAATATATATTTTATACAGCAAGCTGCCTGTAATAGCGAGGAGATACTTCTTGGCAAATGCAATTTAGTTTGAATTTGTTACCTCCAGTTGGAGGTCTGACTTCATTTGACTTGAAATCTTTCAACATTATGACGTCATATAAATTTGAATCCACCTGCAAAATTTGAATACATTGCGCAAAATTGTCTCACCCACGTTTCTTGAAGCTTTGATCAAAACAAGGCAAACGATGTCCAAAAATAGTAAGAGCATGAAAGATTCGAGCTCTAACATCAGCGATTTTCTGATTCTCCACATGTTTGAAAATCGAATATCTCAAGGCTACCAAACATTTACACGTCAATGCCCGCACATTCCATACATACAGTGTACAATTATACATACAATTATTTCGGGAATGGTTAAAGCGTACACAGCGTGCACACTAATTTAGAAATATTGAGTAAAGGCACTGCGAGTACCAATGTCGCAGATGTCGGGGTACAATATTGGCATGGCGTGGGATAAAATACAAGGAATCTTAATTTGATCCTACTAAGAAGTATTCAAACTCCAGAAATGGCCAATACTTTACGCAGACCGACCGTTGTTCATCTTGTTAGCACAATAGAGACCGGCCGATTAAAGGATTAAGGACATCTAGAGGCAACATGGGCTTAATTTGTTTAAATTATGATCTTAACTGCTAAAACAGCAAATAATTCCATCAAAATTAGTAAAAATTAATCAATTTACAGCATTTTTAATTTGTAACTGTTATTGTGCAATAATCTGTGACATCAATGGGAGAAGGATCTTTCGTCACCTTGTGTAAAACCATTGTTTTCCAATCGCTTGTTAATTCTATTTGAAATATAGCACTGGACTTGGGGCTATTTTTGTTGTTGTAAATGTATATAGAATATACATTCTAAAATTCACAAGTAGCTGAATTTGAAGAACAGAATTTAAAGAAATACATCAAGGTTTTGAGATGTGTTCCTCTTACTCTATCAATCATTCCGCACAAATTAACAAATCTCGAAACTTTGTTCTGGCATGTCATAACTTGAAAACTAAATAAGCTTTTACAAATTCTAAAACTATTCCACCCAGATTTTCATGTTCTTTCACATATCTTAAATCTGCTAGATGTCCATAGTCCTTCAACATATTTACAAACATAAAGTTGGCCCTTACTTGTGACTAAGTATCCGTGTGACTAAGTATCAGATTGGATAAATCACATTCGGTAACATGACTCAGTTTTTGAAAACCTTTCAATCATCCAATTGTTATGTTTAATTAAAATAATATAAAATGTCTCTCACTATGTAATAGGTAACTAAGATAGTTATGTTCATATGAGTGATTTTTCTGTTCTTGAAAATTCATCAGTCCAGTGCACGCTCCCGTTCGGAAGATCTCCCGATTGGGACATGCTCAGTAATTTAAATTGCCAAGTTCAGTTTTTTATTTATTTTGTATGTTTGTTGCTGTCAAATTCTGTAATTCTAAAACTGTACACTTTGGAAATGATATTCAGATACTGGAATTAATATGTCTGTATAGTTTGAGCTTTGGCTGGGGATTAAAATATTAAAATCTGCTCATCAAAAAAAAATTGAAATTAATTTATAAAAGATTACTTTAAAATTCCTTGGTGAAAATCAAATTTACGCTAGTGAAAATTCATGGAGAAAATAATTTCATCGTTCTGTTACATCAATAAAATTTGATTATTTCGAATGCATTTCTCCTACCTTTGGATTAAACTTTTTAAACCGTTATGTATTTCTTCAGAGCGATTTGAATTTGGAAAGATGCATTGTGGGTTATAAAGACAACAAAATCTCCTGATTAGGAGATCTCCCGTTCGGGAGCGTGGACCGGGATGTTCATATTTGATCAACGTTTTTTATGTTCAAGTGTGATCATTTTACAGGATGGTGAATAATTTGGCCTACTATGGAATTTCTTTAAGTTCCTCTGATTTTGGCGTGGATCCCTATGTAGCCTTCATCATCTCAGGGTTGGTCGAGACACCTGCTTGCGTTTGTGGTGTTATTCTGATGGAAGTTAAATGTCTTGGTAGAAGATTATCTACAGCTTTCTGGATGGCCATTTGTGCTGTTGCTTGCTTAGCTACCGTCTTTATTCGTAAGTTAAGAACCCATAACAATGTAACACAATTCAATTGTATGAGATAATAGCACCAAATAAAGTATTAATGTACTTTTCATTGCAAAATAATATTAAAAATGGATTGTCTGGAAGCCAAGTTGACAGCTAAATATCTCAATTTGATACTTCGTAGTACAAAACAGCACAAAAAGAACAGAAGCATGAAGCTTAAGAAATTATGTTTGATGCATTGGACGAATTTTGGTGAAATTGTGTGTACAAATACTTAACGAGTAAAATGGAAAATCAAACTAGAAAATCACCAGCAAATAGTTCACAAACGGCACTTCCCTGCCTTAATCATTAACCGCCTAGTCCATTTCTTTGCATGACTTTACCTTAACTTTACCCCACAGGATTCTTCAGTAAAAATAAATCAAAACCATTAACATTTCAATAACGTTATTATATATATATATATATATATATATATATATATATATATATATATATATATATATATATATATATATATATATATATATATATATATATATATATATATATATATTTATATATATATATATATATATATATATATATATATATGTATATATATATATATATATATATATATATATATATATATATATATATATATATATATATATATATATATATATATATATATATATATATATATATATATATATATATATATATATATACACACGTATATATATATATATATATATATATATATATATATATATATATATATATATATATATATATATATATATATATATATATATATATATATATATATATATATATACATACACACACGTGGCTACTTAAATCTACGGAACTATGTTGCATGAAGTAACGGGCTTAATGAATTAACGAGGCTAAGCAGCTGATCATTTTTTTGTGAGTCACTAGGAATCTCCTGGCCTTAACTCCTACATGATCTGTTCATTAGGCATGTTAGGGAAACTGGAACGTCATGTACAACATTAAGTACAATTTTGTTAAATTCTTTTCAAGGCATCGCCACTTCAATTTTCTCAACCCCTCTTTGATCCACCTATCTAGTCATCATATTGCTAATTGTCGTAGTAATGAATTTTCAAAAAATAATTTTCTCTTTTTAATGCATCATCGCCTTACTCTATATTTTGCGCACTGTCACACAGTGTTATAAAACCATGGCGAGTATCTGATACTTACATCTGTACATAGGCCTATTTTGCCAGCGTATCTTTGTGTTAGTTTTCCAAACAATCAATGCAAAATAAGTCTTTGTCTCCTTTCTTTTCTGCCATTATTACAGCGCCAGGATATTTTTTGTTGACTGTAGTGATGATTGGAAAAATGTGTATTTCGGCATCTTTTGCAAACATCTACGTAATGACATGCGAAATTCATCCTACCTTCTTGCGGTGAGCATACGCATATAATTTGTTCGTGATTAGTTAGAGTTGTTTTCGCAGTAGTAAGCTCTTAAACTAATAACTGACACACTACTATTACCACCAGTAACGACGTTGGACGGGGTTGATGTTTATGCCTGCGTTTGTCGGTTGGAATGATATCAAGATTTAAACAAAATATTCATTTAATTAATTTAGGGTGTGGCGTTAAGCCCAAGAATGAAGTACATTAGATCATGGAGTACGGGAAGTATAAAAATAGAGGCTGGGAATGTTTCGGAGGTATTTATGGGTACTTATTTGAAATATTCGACGAGAATTTGTTTAGCAATGACGTTTTGCCATGAAACAAAATCAAAACACTCAATCTTAATGGAAACATTTTTCTTACTAAATCTTTAACGGCAGAAGTTTCCTCCACTAAAATCGTGTTGTTTTGTTTTTATTCGATCAACAAAGTCTACTTATAATTTTTCGTCATATTGTTTACCAGAGGTGCTGGACTGGGCATGTGCAGTATTTGCTCTCGTTTTGGCTCTATTATTGCGCCACTTATCATACAATTGGGAGAGTATTGGTATCCGCTACCTCTCGTCACCTTTGGAGGGAATGCCCTCGTGGCCAGTATGCTTGTACTGCTACTGCCTGAAACCTATGGGAAAGCTCTCCCAAACACCGTTGAAGAGGCAGAAAATCTCACAAAGTAAGCGCTTTTTTTAATTATAAGTAAAGTAGGTAACGTTTGTTGGTGAATGGGACGTGATATATGTTTATAGAGCGGTAAAGTTGGAAGTGGTTAAATTGGTGAGGTGGGTAGGATTGATGCGATGAATCAGGTCTGTTTGATAAACATACGACTTTTCACCAGGTACTAGGTGTGTTATAGGAAAGAATGTTGAGTACAGAAGATGGCAAGATGTGGGGGATGGATGAATTGGTAATACAAAGGTGAAGACCAAACGGAAAGTGAATGTCTCAGAAGGAATGAAGAAGTTGGTGGGAAGTGGAAGGGTAATAATCATCCATAATATGTATAACAGTTATACATATTATGGATGATTATTACCCTTCCACTTCCCACCCGCTTCTATTACCGAGTGGCGAGTGGAATTTTATCGTTAGCAATGGCTTGTTGGTCAACAGGCGATGACTTGTTGACTAATTGAATAATACAAACTGAATATTTCTGCTTATAATCCCCATGTTTTTTTCTCTTTCAGAAATCCACCAAATGATTTCCAGGAAGCATTATCATTAGATGAACCGAAAAAAGCTTAGTATAATATACGGATCTTCTTTTTTTTTTGTATCATGATCCGACAAAGGTTTTGAAAGTTACACTAGAATTGTCATGAATATTGAGGTGAATGTTAGCACAAACATGGTAAATATGGTGGAATTGTATTATAACAGTCAGATGTTTTTAGGGGCGGTCCATTGGTGGTTGTTTAATTCTCTTAAAGGTGAAGGGTTACGACTGTAATTCTGGTTATGTGGTTATGTTATGAAGTTCAATATTTTTCCGATAAAGCTTGCTAAGGAATCAGTACATGGACGACTGCAGACAAATACCGCCGGGAGAGAAAACATTAAAAACACGGCAGTTGATATGAAGTGACATGCATGGTGAAAGTTGTGAGAAAACGCACGTAAACAATACGATGGTGCAAATGAAAAGTAATACCCTTCTTATGGCGAACTTATCAATGATTCATAGCATAAAAAACGTTTATCACGAAGTTGAAAAAGAAACCGATTGTCAACGTTTGACAAGAAACCTTCTTGTCAACGTTTTCTCCTTGAAGTGAAGGGCAAGGGGGATCACCCCGTGGTATAGCCGTCATTGGGTAAGCGCGTGAAATGGATCGATGGAAATGGACTTGGCCTTTCGCTTTCTCTTTAATACAGGCAATGAGTGCATTGGTGAAGCCAGGGTTGGAAAGGGTCGCACAACCTCTCTCCACACATACACACCCACTCACACTAACAAAGTAATATAAGATAAAGGTCAATACGATATACCGAAAGTCGATCATTTGAGGCAATGCCGTGTTTTGTTCTTAGCGTATTATACTACTATTTTGACAATATATTTGAAAATAGTTTTGGTATCATCATTTTTGCCTGCCCTCAACCCAAAAGGCTACCTATCTTCTGGAGTGTACTATGCGTGAGGCTGAAAAACAAGACTACCTTTATAACTATGTTTTTGATTATGCACATTTTAATCGTTTCATTGCATGTTATAGTATGTACGTCCAAGCTTAATACAGATCTTACATCGGCTACAACTCTTTAGATGTTATTATAAAATTTGTATATAGATTGTTATATTAATTCGCCTTGCTTCGACTATGACAACGAGATTACATCTAATGGCATTATATCCGTGCAATGCCTTACAGAAGTGCTCATGTGACAATATATTCCTCGCGGAATCACTTTATTTTGGGGGGCAATTTTAAATTACATAATATATATATATATATATATATATGATATATATGATATATATATATATATATATATACATATATACATATATATATATATATATATATATATATATATATATATATATATATATATATATATATATATATATAAATATTATAGATATATTGATATATATATAAATATTATGGATATATTGATATATATATATAAATATTATATATATATATATATATATATATATATATATATATATATATATATATATATATATATATATATATATATATATATATATATATATATATATATATATATATATATATATATATATATATATATATATATATATATATATATATATATATATATATATATATATATATATATATATATATATATATATATATATATATATATATATATATATATATATATATATATATATATATATGGTAATGATATTCTATATTAAACATTCAATTTATATGTTGTCAATGATATTTTGATTTGATGTTTAATTGGTCTTTGATTTTGCAACCCATTTTTGAAATGGAACGTTCCCTTAAATGAGTTATTCAATAGGTTAGTTTATTTGATCTATGGGCTAAAGTTTTAAAAATAAAGGTGTTTTTTATTTAAAAATAGATCAATAAATTTTGTTTTTGACTTTTAGAGTAAAAGTAATTGAAATAAAAAATAAAAAAAGATTAATATTCTGACATCGTGTTTATATTCTTCTATAATGCCCTGGTCAAATGGATTTGCCCTCAGAATGTAGGTAATGGGCTTTATTTTCAGCTCGCCAACTGATTCATGTTGACATCAGTACCGAAAACAATAGCGTTCTACAACATATGTATATATACTAAATATAAACAAAATCCCCTGCACCGCTCTTGGGATATCGTGTTAACAAGCTTCATAACAGAAAACATCCATTTATCCCCGCGTACTAATTAACATTTATGACATCAACACCAAACACGATAGGATCATCTACAAACCACAATTACACATCCATTTCAAATATGAACCAATTCCTCTGTATTGCTTTTGAGATATTGTGTTAACAAGCTTCTTAATATAATTTGAGACTAAGCCCCGCCTACTTCATTAGTTGTTCTGCCTCTTAAAGTTTCAAACAGTCAGACCCGACCTGATAAATAACCAGGTCGGGTCTGAATTTTCCTCTTTATTTCTTTATTCTGAAAACCTTAGTTGTTGTGAAAGTTGGTGCCGAGTATCATATTAACAATAGATGAAGTCCTTATTGTGTGGTTATTTTAATTAAGATAAAATGGTCTCACTATTTGCTACAGCAAGTTTGTGGTTATGATTTGCTAGAACAAATTTGTAAGGAGAAGGACAATTCATGTAATAATATTTATGAAATAAGTACCAAAAACAACAAGGATCATCTACATCCCATAACACATCTGAAATACCAAGTTCACATACTGCCGCTACACGGTTCTTGAGGTAGACATTCATACATAAATACACCCACCAACGCATATACACACCCTGGCATGATCACAAAGTTTCGTCTAACCTTCAGTACCGTCAGCAAAAATGCCTGTATTTGTTTTGTCCTTTCGGCCACTGAGTATTTTTTTAACTTGATCATATCTTTTTTGGTCTTATATCTGAAATTTTATAGGCTAGGGCTGCTAACGTGTATGCTTTTGTATACCGGCACCTGTTTTTATTTTGACCGTCAATTCTGATTTATTTAGTTGGTTTTTACACCTTGTTTTTACGGTATTTTACCTTCATGTTTCAGTTTGTTTAATGACAACAGTTTAACGAAGTTATTAGATATGTTATCTCCTAGCATTTATTAACCTCTGGCTAAAGTAAACATTTTAATTTCTCTCTTAATTTTCAAGTTTGGTTCTATCTGATCTTAATATGTTTTTCATTTGGCTTATTTTCTCTTCATATTTCTGTTCGTATTCAATGTTTAATGTTTTATGTACAATGCAGGTTCATGGAAGATCAACCATATGTTGAATATGCCAACCTGCCTAATGAAATTAAAATAATGAATATATAAAAATGAAATTTTACGCACTCATTTCAATCCTCAGCACAATGTTTAGAAATCAACGTAATCTTCTGTGATCCAATTTCCAATGAAAAAAATGCACATCGACACGCCCTGCTAAATAACTGGGTCTGACAGTTTCTCATCGACACAGCCCTGACTTGGGTGTAACTGTGGCTCACTTGATGAAATTGCCGCGCGTATCCCCGTTTGTCCAGTGTTTTAGCAGTATCGTTAATGAATATAAACAAAATTGATTTGGAAGCCAATTGAAATGAAAGTTTTGTATTTTCGTTTTTTTTTCTTCCAATACGCAAGTTCTTTTGTCTCATGCGTCAGTGAAAGGAAGAAATAATCATATATATTCAGCAGTTGCGTTTAACAAAGCGGGGAGAGGTCAGGGGAAATGTGCATCAATATTTAGGAAGTCCCTATTACTTTAAATACCAACCAATGATTCTTTAAGAACACTCACAACATTATATGGAAATATTTTAAGGATTTGGCCACCGTTTGACAGTTTAGGGGTATATTAACAAGCGCGTGTATACTTGTTTATGAGCAGTGTATCCTTTTAAGCAACCGATACCATATAAAGTCGGATTACGGATTTTACGTTGGATTTCGCAATAAGCTTTCATTCATAATATTTCCTGATTTCTTTATAGTGTTATTATGTTGGGAAAGTGATACAGTCTGACAGTGGGATTCTATTAGGCTCCCTTTTTCACTTTGAAATACTAGGAACACAAAGGCACCTAATTTCTTTAGTGTTACTTGATAAGAAAACTATTAGCAAGAAAAAAATGCTAGCCTCAACACTATTCTTGAACATCTAAGTAGAGCGTACATATTGCATAGGGCCTAATCCTTGTTAACATGCATGCTTTCAAGTTCAAATAGTTTGTGTGCACATTCTCCACGGTGGGGTATTGTTGCCATGATAAGATGGAGACAACAGCCATGTTTTGTTAAAGAGCCATAAGTCAGTGTTACCATAATTAAATGTCCGATTAGCGTATCTGAGGTGTTTTCATTACAGTTTGTACAATATTTTGTTTGTATAGCGGTAGGGTCATGGTTGTCATCTACATCACTCAAATCTATGTGTAGCTTCATGGTTTGACTGATTTCACCCAAATGGAATGCTTAAAGCCATATCATACCATGTCAGTATATTAATATACTGAACCGGTAAAAAATACATATCATCATCATCGTCATCGTCATCATCATCATCATCATCATCATCATCATCATCATCATCATCATCATCATCATCATCATCATCATCATCATCATCATCATCATCATCATCATCATCATCATCATCATCATCATCATCATCATCATCATCATCATCATCATCATCATCATCATCATCATCATCATCATCATCATCATCATCATCATCATCATCATCATCATCATCATCATCATCATCATCATCATCATCATCATCATCATCATCATCATCATCATCATCATCATCATCATCATCATCATCATCATCATCTCATCATCATCATCATCATCATCATCATCATCATCATCATCATCATCATCATCATCATCATCATTCATCATTATCATCATCATCATCATATTATCATCATTATTATTATTATTATTATTATTATTATTATTATTATTATTATTATTATTATTATCATTATTATTATTGTTGTTGGTGGTGGTATTAATATCATTATTATTGTTATTATAACAATTATTATTTTTGTTATTGTTGTTGGTATTATCATTATTATTGTTATTATTATTATTATTATTATTATTTTTTATTATTATTATCATTATTATTATTATTATTACTATTATTATTATTATCATTGTTGTTGTTGTTGTTGTTGTTGGTATTAATATTACTATCATTATTATAATCATTATTATTACTATTATTACTATTATTATCATTATTATTACTACAAGTGAAATATGCATTAAAAAGAAAACATTGCTGTGAGTTGTATTTACAGGGTGCCTGACAGTAACTTACATATAACCATGGCATTAAAAAGCTTAAATTGTAATAACTTGTCATTCCATGCTGAGGTAATTAAATCTTGAGAGCAAATTTATTAAGAAGTATGCACTCTCTTTCAGTAATTACTTCGCAAATGATTTATGAGGTGAACTAAATTGTGATGTTTCCTTTACCTAAAATCAGCAAACTTTGTGAAGTGAAGCTGATGAAAGTTTAGTAACTGCAGTGGGTCTTAATGCTAATATTTCTTTTTCTGATTTAATTATTTTTCAAGTTACTTTTAAATTCCTGTTAAATCATACAAATAATTTAAGTTTTAGACAGGGTGGCACTAGGCATTTAAACTTGTAGGGTAAATCTAGTTAACTCTAGTTACCTTTAGGACAAAATTGATAGTCAGTCTACACTAAGCTAAGATGAACAATGTTTATGACTGCTCAGTCTCCCTTCATAATTCATACGGGATACCTTTCAAGAATTTTCTTTTGGGATTTTGAAATAACCCTAACAGTAACAATCAATTTTTTTTAATCAAATAATTCCACTTCGACCACAAAGTTGTCATTTTGGTATAAATTGACATTTAACTAAGGCCTACGCCCACCGCTTGTGGTGGAAATATCCCCACTACGTCTAACATTAGCCCTGGCCTACCTCGAAATTTGTTAGAACCAGCGATGCGGTATGTTCGAGATTTGGCAAAAATTGATTAAAATTCTTCATACGCACGCCAGAACCCATGTATACTGAGTATAAACAGACCTATTCTATGGTGAAATCATGCCAACGTCTAAAAGTTATGCCAATCTAATCTTAAACTATCTCGCAGAACTGGAACAACGCAAGTGGTAGCCCTTAAGTTAGTGACAAAATGCAGGATTCAACGTTAATTCTGTAATTCATGACTTTTGCTTTTAATGATAGTGGTTCCCTCCAAAAAACTAAAAAATCTTTAAAAAAAAAACCTGGCTGATTTTCATGTCTGCACAACGCCATTCAATCTAAACGGAAATGTTAAAACAGCAATTTTCAGTGGAATGAAAATATTCTAAAAACTCGCTTTCTTATCTTGTCGTTTTCTTCACCCGGCCAAGCTGGTACGCTATCACTCAGTCACTCGGCTCGTTACGCATGCACTGTCCACCAGTCGCATAGTTAACCATGCTGGAACAAGTATGGCGTCCATAAGCGCATTACGATTTTTTTGGACAGAAGTTTCGTCTCTCGGCCTTCGACCTATACGTAGTATAGGGCAAATGACGTGACGCTCTCTAGTAAAACCCTATCATCGTCAGCGAATCCAGACTAGCTTAACGTAATCTGTATAAGGGAAGGCCTAAGTGTGGGCTTATATTGCAAAAGAACATTGAAATTGCAATGTTCTGTAAGAAATTAATAGAATAAATAGTCAAATATAGTATGAAAAGATAACTGATTAATTTCTTTGGCATTTTAAATACATATCTAAAGGAAAATATTTTTGATCTCTACATTATTTTGACGGTGTATTTTCCCTTAATTTAGGGCACCCCAAATTCCAAGAATTTGACATAAATATATCGAAAAGTTATTTTAACGGTCAGGTATCATCTGAATTACATAATCCAGAAAAAGAGGTGATTATGTTTAATGAATTGAGACTTGAATTTCCATTTTTCTCTTTTTTAATTTCATGTGCCATTGGCATCAATCTGAAAACAGGAATCAACACTTGAATTGTGAACCCTCAAAAATCAATAGTTTTAGACATGGGGCACTAAATTCGATACTATATTCGGTCTTTTCGTTAAAAAATGACCACAACATATAATACATTTACTGTTCAAACCCTGTTATTATTAGTTTTATACTTTATTATATAGGCCTCTTAGTAATTACTGTGGGTCTCGGCACACGTTTGCTATTCGACAAGTTATTGCCAAATTGCAGACGCTTTGCATGCGACGACTTTAATAATTTGTTGCTAGGTTACCGGCGCTGTATAAACCAAGCTTTTTTTTCATATAATTTTTAAGCGTATTAATGGAATCAAATTGAATTTGTATAACATTTTGTCAATCAACAACCTACCCCCACCTCCTCAACATGTTCGCGCCTGTGGCAGAAGAAATAACTCGCCGGACCAAATGACAACTCCAGAGAAAAGGCTTAAGAAATAATTTCTTTGCCATTGATATGCCACTATACATTATGGCGCTAGGTGGCCTACGTCCACGTTTTGTGCCTCAAAACAAATGCTGAACAAATCAAATACGACTTACGACTAAAACAGATCAAAAAGAAAGACAAAATCGGAACTAATTTGTCTTGAAACAAATTAGTGAGCCTACACTTCCAGACTTCAATACAATGCTGCTGCAATATTATGCAACATCGAAACAACAAACCTTTACTTCCGATGGCTACCAACTTCTCTCCTTACCTTGTAAACACGAAAAATTTAATCCTCGGTATTAAGAAGATGTTTCCAAATCAAATGATGATATCATCGAGCAAAACTTATTGCTAGAAATGTATAAAAAAACGTTATTTTCTGGAAGTTTTGGCTCCGTGGTGTTTTACAGTGAAATTCCTGCGTAGAACTGAATTTTTTACGCTGAGCATTGTTATGCGTACGCAAGTGTAAACAAGTCAGAGAAAGAGCAGCACGGGCGAGGAACTTTCACAGGCGTTCTTCGTGGGCGTATATAAAGCGCAGGAATTGGATTTTACTGTTTAAGTGTTGCAATTCCAACGCGTAAAACGTCATAGGCGCTATGCGCGTCACGAGGGTAAGATATTCACCATTTTGCGCATGTTAATTGCGTGGCGTAATACAATCTATATGTGCACGCACATGCACATGTGCCGGTATTACATGTAATGTTAAGAGCGTTTGACGATTTTGAAGAAAAAAAATTGGCAAAAAATTGTTGCTTTTTTTCACTTTCTTTCTTATTTTGACCATTTATCGTTGTTATTTCTCTCCAAATTGTACAACTGCAACTGGAAACAAACTGAAGGAAGTGTGTTTAATTTTTCAGTGAAAAGAAAGTTGATTTTGATATCAAAATTAAAGTCTCCTAGAAATATCTGGGAAGTTTTTTTTTAGACGTGTTAAATCCCATTGACTTTTAATTAATGTGTGGCGCCACTTTTTCAATGGACATGGGCACATACCCAAATCGGTAGATTTGGAGATCTGCTCTATTTGGGTATATGGACGCGTACTAAAAACAGATCATTGTGGCGGGTGCTTTAGTGTTTTCAATATACAATAAGCGTGCGTGCGCGTAAACGCCTGAGAATTTGAATATGCCGCCGTACAGGGGTACTCGCTGGTGGTTGGTTGTTTTTTTACAAAAATATTAAATTCAAAGGTATCATGCGTGCGCTACACTAACGCTAGTCCAAATGTACTTTAACGGTCTATGCATTATGCACTGACTACTGGGATTCCTACGTCTTTTACAAATTTAATTACATTTTTGTTGATGCCAGGATGTCTTGTAAGTATGCATAATTTTAACATTTCTTTCGTTCAGCACACAGTGGTCGTGAACATTTTTAATTTCGTTGACTTCTCTGTAGAACCCTATCATCGTCAGCGGATGCAGACTAGCCTAACGTAATCTGTATAGGCGTAGGCCTATGTGTAGGCTCATATTGCAAAAGAACATTGAAAATGCAATGTTCTGTAAAAAATCAGTAGAATCAATAGCCGAATATAGTATGAAAAGATAACTGATTAATTTCTTTGGCATTTTAAATACATATCTAAGGACAATATTTTTGATCTCTACATTATTTTGTGTATTTTCCCTTAATTTAGGGCACCCCAAATTCCAAGAATTTGACATAGATATATCGAAAAGTTATTTTAACGGTCAGGTATCATCTGAATTACATAATCCAGAAAAAGAGGTGATTATGGTTAATGAATTGAAACTTGAATTTCCATTTTTCTCTTTTTTAATTTCATGTGCCATTAGCATCAATCTGAAAACAGGAATCAACACTTGAATTGTGAACCCTCAAAAATCAATAGTTTTAGACATGGGGCACTAAATTCGATACTATATTCGGTCTTTTCGTTAAAAAATGACCACAACAAATAATACATTTACTGTTCAAACCCTGTTATTATTAGTTTTATACTTTATCATATAGGCCTCTTAGTAATTACTGTGGGTCTCGGCACACGTTTGCTATTCGACAAGTTATTGCCAAATTGCAGACGCTTTGCATGCGACGACTTTAAGAATTTGTTGCTAGGTTACCGGCGCTGTATAAACCAAGCTTTTTTTTCATATAATTTTTAAGCGTATTAATGGAATCAAATTGAATTTGTATAACATTTTGTCAATCAACAACCTACCCCCACCTCCTCAACATGTTCGCGCCTGTGGCAGAAGAAATAACTCGCCGGACCAAATGACAACTCCAGAGAAAAGGCTTAAGAAATAATTTCTTTGCCATTGATATGCCACTATACATTATGGCGCTAGGTGGCCTACGTCCACGTTTTGTGCCTCAAAACAAATGCTGAACAAATCAAATACGACTTACGACTAAAACAGATCAAAAAGAAAGACAAAATCGGAACTAATTTGTCTTGAAACAAATTAGTGAGCCTACACTTCCAGACTTCAATACAATGCTGCTGCAATATTATGCAACATCGAAACAACAAACCTTTACTTCCGATGGCTACCAACTTCTCTCCTTACCTTGTAAACACGAAAAATTTAATCCTCGGTATTAAGAAGATGTTTCCAAATCAAATGATGATATCATCGAGCAAAACTTATTGCTAGAAATGTATAAAAAAAAACGTTATTTTCTGGAAGTTTTGGCTCCGTGGTGTTTTACAGTGAAATTCCTGCGTAGAACTGAATTTTTTACGCTGAGCATTGTTATGCGTACGCAAGTGTAAACAAGTCAGAGAAAGAGCAGCACGGGCGAGGAACTTTCACAGGCGTTCTTCGTGGGCGTATATAAAGCGCAGGAATTGGATTGTACTGTTTAAGTGTTGCAATTCCAACGCGTAAAACGTCATAGGCGCTATGCGCGTCACGAGGGTAAGATATTCACCATTTTGCGCATGTTAATTGCGTGGCGTAATACAATCTATATGTGCACGCACATGCACATGTGCCGGTATTACATGTAATGTTAAGAGCGTTTGACGATTTTGAAGAAAAAAAATTGGCAAAAAATTGTTGCTTTTTTTCACTTTCTTTCTTATTTTGACCATTTATCGTTGTTATTTCTCTCCAAATTGTACAACTGCAACTGGAAACAAACTGAAGGAAGTGTGTTTAATTTTTCAGTGAAAAGAAAGTTGATTTTGATATCAAAATTAAAGTCTCCTAGAAATATCTGGGAAGTTTTTTTTTAGACGTGTTAAATCCCATTGACTTTTAATTAATGTGTGGCGCCACTTTTTCAATGGACATGGGCACATACCCAAATCGGTAGATTTGGAGATCTGCTCTATTTGGGTATATGGACGCGTACTAAAAACAGATCATTGTGGCGGGTGCTTTAGTGTTTTCAATATACAATAAGCGTGCGTGCGCGTAAACGCCTGAGAATTTGAATATGCCGCCGTACAGGGGTACTCGCTGGTGGTTGGTTGTTTTTTTACAAAAATATTAAATTCAAAGGTATCATGCGTGCGCTACACTAACGCTAGTCCAAATGTACTTTAACGGTCTATGCATTATGCACTGACTACTGGGATTCCTACGTCTTTTACAAATTTAATTACATTTTTGTTGATGCCAGGATGTCTTGTAAGTATGCATAATTTTAACATTTCTTTCGTTCAGCACACAGTGGTCGTGAACATTTTTAATTTCGTTGACTTCTCTGTAGAACCCTATCATCGTCAGCGGATGCAGACTAGCCTAACGTAATCTGTATAGGCGTAGGCCTATGTGTAGGCTCATATTGCAAAAGAACATTGAAAATGCAATGTTCTGTAAAAAATCAGTAGAATCAATAGCCGAATATAGTATGAAAAGATAACTGATTAATTTCTTTGGCATTTTAAATACATATCTAAGGACAATATTTTTGATCTCTACATTATTTTGTGTATTTTCCCTTAATTTAGGGCACCCCAAATTCCAAGAATTTGACATAGATATATCGAAAAGTTATTTTAACGGTCAGGTATCATCTGAATTACATAATCCAGAAAAAGAGGTGATTATGGTTAATGAATTGAAACTTGAATTTCCATTTTTCTCTTTTTTAATTTCATGTGCCATTAGCATCAATCTGAAAACAGGAATCAACACTTGAATTGTGAACCCTCAAAAATCAATAGTTTTAGACATGGGGCACTAAATTCGATACTATATTCGGTCTTTTCGTTAAAAAATGACCACAACAAATAATACATTTACTGTTCAAACCCTGTTATTATTAGTTTTATACTTTATCATATAGGCCTCTTAGTAATTACTGTGGGTCTCGGCACACGTTTGCTATTCGACAAGTTATTGCCAAATTGCAGACGCTTTGCATGCGACGACTTTAAGAATTTGTTGCTAGGTTACCGGCGCTGTATAAACCAAGCTTTTTTTTCATATAATTTTTAAGCGTATTAATGGAATCAAATTGAATTTGTATAACATTTTGTCAATCAACAACCTACCCCCACCTCCTCAACATGTTCGCGCCTGTGGCAGAAGAAATAACTCGCCGGACCAAATGACAACTCCAGAGAAAAGGCTTAAGAAATAATTTCTTTGCCATTGATATGCCACTATACATTATGGCGCTAGGTGGCCTACGTCCACGTTTTGTGCCTCAAAACAAATGCTGAACAAATCAAATACGACTTACGACTAAAACAGATCAAAAAGAAAGACAAAATCGGAACTAATTTGTCTTGAAACAAATTAGTGAGCCTACACTTCCAGACTTCAATACAATGCTGCTGCAATATTATGCAACATCGAAACAACAAACCTTTACTTCCGATGGCTACCAACTTCTCTCCTTACCTTGTAAACACGAAAAATTTAATCCTCGGTATTAAGAAGATGTTTCCAAATCAAATGATGATATCATCGAGCAAAACTTATTGCTAGAAATGTATAAAAAAAAACACGTTATTTTCTGGAAGTTTCGGCTCCGTGGTGTTTTACAGTGAAATTCCTGCGTAGAACTGAATTTTTTACGCTGAGCATTGTTATGCGTACGCAAGTGTAAACAAGTCAGAGAAAGAGCAGCACGGGCGAGGAACTTTCACAGGCGTTCTTCGTGGGCGTATATAAAGCGCAGGAATTGGATTGTACTGTTTAAGTGTTGCAATTCCAACGCGTAAAACGTCATAGGCGCTATGCGCGTCACGAGGGTAAGATATTCACCATTTTGCGCATGTTAATTGCGTGGCGTAATACAATCTATATGTGCACGCACATGCACATGTGCCGGTATTACATGTAATGTTAAGAGCGTTTGACGATTTTGAAGAAAAAAAATTGGCAAAAAATTGTTGCTTTTTTTCACTTTCTTTCTTATTTTGACCATTTATCGTTGTTATTTCTCTCCAAATTGTACAACTGCAACTGGAAATAAACTGAAGGAAGTGTGTTTAATTTTTCAGTGAAAAGAAAGTTGATTTTGATATCAAAATTAAAGTCTCCTAGAAATATCTGGGAAGTTTTTTTTTAAACGTGTTAAATCCCATTGACTTTTAATTAATGTGTGGTGCCACTTTTTCAATGGACATGGGCATATACCCAAATCGGTAGATTTGGAGATCTGCTCTATTTGGGTATGTGGACGCGTACTAAAAACAGATCATTGTGGCGGGTGCTTTAGTGTTTTCAATATACAATAAGCGTGCGTGCGCGTAAACGCCTGAGAATTTGAATATGCCGCCGTACAGGGGTACTCGCTGGTGGTTGGTTGTTTTTTTACAAAAATATTAAATTCAAAGGTATCATGCGTGCGCTACACTAACGCTAGTCCAAATGTACTTTAACGGTCTATGCATTATGCACTGACTACTGGGATTCCTACGTCTTTTACAAATTTAATTACATTTTTGTTGATGCCAGGATGTCTTGTAAGTATGCATAATTTTAACATTTCTTTCGTTCAGCACACAGTGGTCGTGAACATTTTTAATTTCGTTGACTTCTCTGTAGAACCCTATCATCGTCAGCTGATGCAGACTAGCCTAACGTAATATGTATAGGCGTAGGCCTATGTGTAGGCTCATATTGCAAAAGAACATTGAAAATGCAATGTTCTGTAAAAAATCAGTAGAATAAATAGCCGAATATAGTATGAAAAGATAACTGATTAATTTCTTTGGCATTTTAAATACATATCTAAGGACAATATTTTTGATCTCTACATTATTTTGTGTATTTTTCCTTAATTTAGGGCACCCCAGATTCCAAGAATTTGACATAGATATATCGAAAAGTTATTTTAACGGTCAGGTATCATCTGAATTACATAATCCAGAAAAAGAGGTGATTATGGTTAATGAATTGAAACTTGAATTTCCATTTTTCTCTTTTTTAATTTCATGTGCCATTAGCATCAATCTGAAAACAGGAATCAACACTTGAATTGTGAACCCTCAAAAATCAATAGTTTTAGACATGGGGCACTAAATTCGATACTATATTCGGTCTTTTCGTTAAAAAATGACCACAACAAATAATACATTTACTGTTCAAACCCTGTTATTATTAGTTTTATACTTTATCATATAGGCCTCTTAGTAATTACTGTGGGTCTCGGCACACGTTTGCTATTCGACAAGTTATTGCCAAATTGCAGACGCTTTGCATGCGACGACTTTAATAATTTGTTGCTAGGTTACCGGCGCTGTATAAACCAAGCTTTTTTTTTCATATAATTTTTAAGCGTATTAATGGAATCAAATTGAATTTGTATAACATTTTGTCAATCAACAACCTACCCCCACCTCCTCAACATGTTCGCGCCTGTGGCAGAAGAAATAACTCGCCGGACCAAATGACAACTCCAGAGAAAAGGCTTAAGAAATAATTTCTTTGCCATTGATATGCCACTATACATTATGGCGCTAGGTGGCCTACGTCCACGTTTTGTGCCTCAAAACAAATGCTGAACAAATCAAATACGACTTACGACTAAAACAGATCAAAAAGAAAGACAAAATCGGAACTAATTTGTCTTGAAACAAATTAGTGAGCCTACACTTCCAGACTTCAATACAATGCTGCTGCAATATTATGCAACATCGAAACAACAAACCTTTACTTCCGATGGCTACCAACTTCTCTCCTTACCTTGTAAACACGAAAAATTTAATCCTCGGTATTAAGAAGATGTTTCCAAATCAAATGATGATATCATCGAGCAAAACTTATTGCTAGAAATGTATAAAAAAAACGTTATTTTCTGGAAGTTTTGGCTCCGTGGTGTTTTACAGTGAAATTCCTGCGTAGAACTGAATTTTCTACGCTGAGCATTGTTATGCGTACGCAAGTGTAAACAAGTCAGAGAAAGAGCAACACGGGCGAGAACTTTCACAGGCGTTTTTTGTGGGCGTATATAAAGCGCAGGAATTGGATTGTATTGTTTAAGTGTTGCAATTCCAACGCGTAAAACGTCATAGGCGCTATGCGCGTCACGAGGGTAAGATATTCACCATTTTGCGCATGTTAATTGCGTGGCGTAATACAATCTATATGTGCACGCACATGCACATGTGCCGGTATTACATGTAATGTTAAGAGCGTTTGACGATTTTGAAGAAAAAATTGGCAAAAAATTGTTGCTTTTTTTTTCACTTTCTTTCTTATTTTGACCATTTATCGTTGTTATTTCTCTCCAAATTGTACAACTGCAACTGGAAATAAACTGAAGGAAGTGTGTTTAATTTTTCAGTGAAAAGAAAGTTGATTTTGATATCAAAATTAAAGTCTCCTAGAAATATCTGGGAAGTTTTTTTTTAAACGTGTTAAATCCCATTGACTTTTAATTAATGTGTGGTGCCACTTTTTCAATGGACATGGGCATATACCCAAATCGGTAGATTTGGAGATCTGCTCTATTTGGGTATGTGGACGCGTACTAAAAACAGATCATTGTGGCGGGTGCTTTAGTGTTTTCAATATACAATAAGCGTGCGTGCGCGTAAACGCCTGAGAATTTGAATATGCCGCCGTACAGGGGTACTCGCTGGTGGTTGGTTGTTTTTTTACAAAAATATTAAATTCAAAGGTATCATGCGTGCGCTACACTAACGCTAGTCCAAATGTACTTTAACGGTCTATGCATTATGCACTGACTACTGGGATTCCTACGTCTTTTACAAATTTAATTACATTTTTGTTGATGCCAGGATGTCTTGTAAGTATGCATAATTTTAACATTTCTTTCGTTCAGCACACAGTGGTCGTGAACATTTTTAATTTCGTTGACTTCTCTGTAGAACCCTATCATCGTCAGCTGATGCAGACTAGCCTAACGTAATCTGTATAGGCGTAGGCCTATGTGTAGGCTCATATTGCAAAAGAACATTGAAAATGCAATGTTCTGTAAAAAATCAGTAGAATAAATAGCCGAATATAGTATGAAAAGATAACTGATTAATTTCTTTGGCATTTTAAATACATATCTAAGGACAATATTTTTGATCTCTACATTATTTTGTGTATTTTTCCTTAATTTAGGGCACCCCAAATTCCAAGAATTTGACATAGATATATCGAAAAGTTATTTTAACGGTCAGGTATCATCTGAATTACATAATCCAGAAAAAGAGGTGATTATGGTTAATGAATTGAAACTTGAATTTCCATTTTTCTCTTTTTTAATTTCATGTGCCATTAGCATCAATCTGAAAACAGGAATCAACACTTGAATTGTGAACCCTCAAAAATCAATAGTTTTAGACATGGGGCACTAAATTCGATACTATATTCGGTCTTTTCGTTAAAAAATGACCACAACAAATAATACATTTACTGTTCAAACCCTGTTATTATTAGTTTTATACTTTATTATATAGGCCTCTTAGTAATTACTGTGGGTCTCGGCACACGTTTGCTATTCGACAAGTTATTGCCAAATTGCAGACGCTTTGCATGCGACGACTTTAATAATTTGTTGCTAGGTTACCGGCGCTGTATAAACCAAGCTTTTTTTTTCATATAATTTTTAAGCGTATTAATGGAATCAAATTGAATTTGTATAACATTTTGTCAATCAACAACCTACCCCCACCTCCTCAACATGTTCGCGCCTGTGGCAGAAGAAATAACTCGCCGGACCAAATGACAACTCCAGAGAAAAGGCTTAAGAAATAATTTCTTTGCCATTGATATGCCACTATACATTATGGCGCTAGGTGGCCTACGTCCACGTTTTGTGCCTCAAAACAAATGCTGAACAAATCAAATACGACTTACGACTAAAACAGATCAAAAAGAAAGACAAAATCGGAACTAATTTGTCTTGAAACAAATTAGTGAGCCTACACTTCCAGACTTCAATACAATGCTGCTGCAATATTATGCAACATCGAAACAACAAACCTTTACTTCCGATGGCTACCAACTTCTCCCCTTACCTTGTAAACACGAAAAATTTAATCCTCGGTATTAAGAAGATGTTTCCAAATCAAATGATGATATCATCGAGCAAAACTTATTGCTAGAAATGTATAAAAAAACGTTATTTTCTGGAAGTTTTGGCTCCGTGGTGTTTTACAGTGAAAATCCTGCGTAGAACTGAATTTTCTACGCTGAGCATTGTTATGCGTACGCAAGTGTACACAAGTCAGAGAAAGAGCAACACGGGCGAGAAACTTTCACAGGCATTTTTTGTGGGCGTATATAAAGCGCAGGAATTGGATTGTATTGTTTAAGTGTTGCAATTCCAACGCGTGAAACGTCATAGGCGCTATGCGCGTCACGAGGGTAAGATATTCACCATTTTGCGCATGTTAATTGCGTGGCGTAATACAATCTATATGTGCACGCACATGCACATGTGCCGGTATTACATGTAATGTTAAGAGCGTTTGACGATTTTGAAGAAAAATTGGCAAAAAATTGTTGCATTTTTTCACTTTCTTTCTTATTTTGACCATTTATCGTTGTTATTTCTCTCCAAATTGTACAACTGCAACTGGAAATAAACTGAAGGAAGTGTGTTTAATTTTTCAGTGAAAAGAAAGTTGATTTTGATATCAAAATTAAAGTCTCCTAGAAATATCTGGGAAGTTTTTTTTTAGACGTGTTAAATCCCATTGACTTTTAATTAATGTGTGGCGCCACTTTTTCAATGGACATGGGCACATACCCAAATCGGTAGATTTAGAGATCTTCTCTATTTGGGTATGTGGACGCGTACTAAAAACAGATCATTGTGGCGGGTGCTTTAGTGTTTTCAATATACAATAAGCGTGCGTGCGCGTAAACGCCTGAGAATTTGAATATGCCGCCGTACAGGGGTACTCGCTGGTGGTTGGTTGTTTTTTTACAAAAATATTAAATTCAAAGGTATCATGCGTGCGCTACACTAACGCTAGTCCAAATGTACTTTAACGGTCTATGCATTATGCACTGACTACTGGGATTCCTACGTCTTTTACAAATTTAATTACATTTTTGTTGATTCCAGAATGTCTTGTAAGTATGCCTAATTTTAACATTTCTTTCGTTCAGCACACAGTGGTCGTGAACATTTTTAATTTCGTTGACTTCTCTGTAGAACCCTACCATCGTCAGCGGATGCAGACTAGCCTAACGTAATCTGTATAGGCGTAGGCCTATGTGTAGGCTCATATTGCAAAAGAACATTGAAAATGCAATGTTCTGTAAAAAATCAGTAGAATAAATAGCCGAATATAGTATGAAAAGATAACTGATTAATTTCTTTGGCATTTTAAATACATATCTAAGGACAATATTTTTGATCTCTACATTATTTTGTGTATTTTTCCTTAATTTAGGGCACCCCAGATTCCAAGAATTTGACATAGATATATCGAAAAGTTATTTTAACGGTCAGGTATCATCTGAATTACATAATCCAGAAAAAGAGGTGATTATGGTTAATGAATTGAAACTTGAATTTCCATTTTTCTCTTTTTTAATTTCATGTGCCATTGGCATCAATCTGAAAACAGGAATCAACACTTGAATTGTGAACCCTCAAAAATCAATAGTTTTAGACATGGGGCACTAAATTCGATACTATATTCGGTCTTTTCGTTAAAAAATGACCACAACAAATAATACATTTACTGTTCAAACCCTGTTATTATTAGTTTTATACTTTATTATATAGGCCTCTTAGTAATTACTGTGGGTCTCGGCACACGTTTGCTATTCGACAAGTTATTGCCAAATTGCAGACGCTTTGCATGCGACGACTTTAATAATTTGTTGCTAGGTTACCGGCGCTGTATAAACCAAGCTTTTTTTTTCATATAATTTTTAAGCGTATTAATGGAATCAAATTGAATTTGTATAACATTTTGTCAATCAACAACCTACCCCCACCTCCTCAACATGTTCGCGCCTGTGGCAGAAGAAATAACTCGCCGGACCAAATGACAACTCCAGAGAAAAGGCTTAAGAAATAATTTCTTTGCCATTGATATGCCACTATACATTATGGCGCTAGGTGGCCTACGTCCACGTTTTGTGCCTCAAAACAAATGCTGAACAAATCAAATACGACTTACGACTAAAACAGATCAAAAAGAAAGACAAAATCGGAACTAATTTGTCTTGAAACAAATTAGTGAGCCTACACTTCCAGACTTCAATACAATGCTGCTGCAATATTATGCAACATCGAAACAACAAACCTTTACTTCCGATGGCTACCAACTTCTCCCCTTACCTTGTAAACACGAAAAATTTAATCCTCGGTATTAAGAAGATGTTTCCAAATCAAATGATGATATCATCGAGCAAAACTTATTGCTAGAAATGTATAATAAAAAACGTTATTTTCTGGAAGTTTTGGCTCCGTGGTGTTTTACAGTGAAAATCCTGCGTAGAACTGAATTTTCTACGCTGAGCATTGTTATGCGTACGCAAGTGTACACAAGTCAGAGAAAGAGCAACACGGGCGAGAAACTTTCACAGGCATTTTTTGTGGGCGTATATAAAGCGCAGGAATTGGATTGTATTGTTTAAGTGTTGCAATTCCAACGCGTGAAACGTCATAGGCGCTATGCGCGTCACGAGGGTAAGATATTCACCATTTTGCGCATGTTAATTGCGTGGCGTAATACAATCTATATGTGCACGCACATGCACATGTGCCGGTATTACATGTAATGTTAAGAGCGTTTGACGATTTTGAAGAAAAAAAATTGGCAAAAAATTGTTGCATTTTTTCACTTTCTTTCTTATTTTGACCATTTATCGTTGTTATTTCTCTCCAAATTGTACAACTGCAACTGGAAATAAACTGAAGGAAGTGTGTTTAATTTTTCAGTGAAAAGAAAGTTGATTTTGATATCAAAATTAAAGTCTCCTAGAAATATCTGGGAAGTTTTTTTTTAGACGTGTTAAATCCCATTGACTTTTAATTAATGTGTGGCGCCACTTTTTCAATGGACATGGGCACATACCCAAATCGGTAGATTTAGAGATCTGCTCTATTTGGGTATGTGGACGCGTACTAAAAACAGATCATTGTGGCGGGTGCTTTAGTGTTTTCAATATACAATAAGCGTGCGTGCGCGTAAACGCCTGAGAATTTGAATATGCCGCCGTACAGGGGTACTCGCTGGTGGTTGGTTGTTTTTTTACAAAAATATTAAATTCAAGGTATCATGCGTGCGCTACACTAACGCTAGTCCAAATGTACTTTAACGGTCTATGCATTATGCACTGACTACTGGGATTCCTACGTCTTTTACAAATTTAATTACATTTTTGTTGATTCCAGAATGTCTTGTAAGTATGCCTAATTTTAACATTTCTTTCGTTCAGCACACAGTGGTCGTGAACATTTTTAATTTCGTTGACTTCTCTGTAGAACCCTATCATCGTCAGCGGATGCAGACTAGCCTAACGTAATCTGTATAGGCGTAGGCCTATGTGTAGGCTCATATTGCAAAAGAACATTGAAAATGCAATGTTCTGTAAAAAATCAGTAGAATAAATAGCCGAATATAGTATGAAAAGATAACTGATTAATTTCTTTGGCATTTTAAATACATATCTAAGGACAATATTTTTGATCTCTACATTATTTTGTGTATTTTTCCTTAATTTAGGGCACCCCAGATTCCAAGAATTTGACATAGATATATCGAAAAGTTATTTTAACGGTCAGGTATCATCTGAATTACATAATCCAGAAAAAGAGGTGATTATGGTTAATGAATTGAAACTTGAATTTCCATTTTTCTCTTTTTTAATTTCATGTGCCATTGGCATCAATCTGAAAACAGGAATCAACACTTGAATTGTGAACCCTCAAAAATCAATAGTTTTAGACATGGGGCACTAAATTCGATACTATATTCGGTCTTTTCGTTAAAAAATGACCACAACAAATAATACATTTACTGTTCAAACCCTGTTATTATTAGTTTTATACTTTATTATATAGGCCTCTTAGTAATTACTGTGGGTCTCGGCACACGTTTGCTATTCGACAAGTTATTGCCAAATTGCAGACGCTTTGCATGCGACGACTTTAATAATTTGTTGCTAGGTTACCGGCGCTGTATAAACCAAGCTTTTTTTTCATATAATTTTTAAGCGTATTAATGGAATCAAATTGAATTTGTATAACATTTTGTCAATCAACAACCTACCCCCACCTCCTCAACATGTTCGCGCCTGTGGCAGAAGAAATAACTCGCCGGACCAAATGACAACTCCAGAGAAAAGGCTTAAGAAATAATTTCTTTGCCATTGATATGCCACTATACATTATGGCGCTAGGTGGCCTACGTCCACGTTTTGTGCCTCAAAACAAATGCTGAACAAATCAAATACGACTTACGACTAAAACAGATCAAAAAGAAAGACAAAATCGGAACTAATTTGTCTTGAAACAAATTAGTGAGCCTACACTTCCAGACTTCAATACAATGCTGCTGCAATATTATGCAACATCGAAACAACAAACCTTTACTTCCGATGGCTACCAACTTCTCCCCTTACCTTGTAAACACGAAAAATTTAATCCTCGGTATTAAGAAGATGTTTCCAAATCAAATGATGATATCATCGAGCAAAACTTATTGCTAGAAATGTATAATAAAAAACGTTATTTTCTGGAAGTTTTGGCTCCGTGGTGTTTTACAGTGAAAATCCTGCGTAGAACTGAATTTTCTACGCTGAGCATTGTTATGCGTACGCAAGTGTACACAAGTCAGAGAAAGAGCAACACGGGCGAGAAACTTTCACAGAGCATTTTTGTGGGCGTATATAAAGCGCAGGAATTGGATTGTATTGTTTAAGTGTTGCAATTCCAACGCGTGAAACGTCATAGGCGCTATGCGCGTCACGAGGGTAAGATATTCACCATTTTGCGCATGTTAATTGCGTGGCGTAATACAATCTATATGTGCACGCACATGCACATGTGCCGGTATTACATGTAATGTTAAGAGCGTTTGACGATTTTGAAGAAAAATTGGCAAAAAATTGTTGCATTTTTTCACTTTCTTTCTTATTTTGACCATTTATCGTTGTTATTTCTCTCCAAATTGTACAACTGCAACTGGAAATAAACTGAAGGAAGTGTGTTTAATTTTTCAGTGAAAAGAAAGTTGATTTTGATATCAAAATTAAAGTCTCCTAGAAATATCTGGGAAGTTTTTTTTTAGACGTGTTAAATCCCATTGACTTTTAATTAATGTGTGGCGCCACTTTTTCAATGGACATGGGCACATACCCAAATCGGTAGATTTAGAGATCTGCTCTATTTGGGTATGTGGACGCGTACTAAAAACAGATCATTGTGGCGGGTGCTTTAGTGTTTTCAATATACAATACGCGTGCGTGCGCGTAAACGCCTGAGAATTTGAATATGCCGCCGTACAGGGGTACTCGCTGGTGGTTGGTTGTTTTTTTACAAAAATATTAAATTCAAGGTATCATGCGTGCGCTACACTAACGCTAGTCCAAATGTACTTTAACGGTCTATGCATTATGCACTGACTACTGGGATTCCTACGTCTTTTACAAATTTAATTACATTTTTGTTGATTCCAGAATGTCTTGTAAGTATGCATAATTTTAACATTTCTTTCGTTCAGCACACAGTGGTCGTGAACATTTTTAATTTCGTTGACTTCTCTGTAGGACCCTATCATCGTCAGCGGATGCAGACTAGCCTAACGTAATCTGTATAGGCGTAGGCCTAAGTGTAGGCTCATATTGCAAAAGAACATTGAAAATGCAATGTTCTGTAAAAAATCAGTAGAATAAATAGCCGAATATAGTATGAAAAGATAACTGATTAATTTCTTTGGCATTTTAAATACATATCTAAGGACAATATTTTTGATCTCTACATTATTTTGTGTATTTTCCCTTAATTTAGGGCACCCCAAATTCCAGAGAATTTGACATAAACATATTGAAAAGTTATTTTAACGGTCAGGTATCATCTGAATTACATAATCCAGAAAAAGAGGTGATTATGGTTAATGAATTGAAACTTGAATTTCCATTTTTCTCTTTTTTAATTTCATGTGCCATTGGCATCAATCTGAAAACAGGAATCAACACTTGAATTGTGAACCCTCAAAAATCAATAGTTTTAGACATGGGGCACTAAATTCGATACTATATTCGGTCTTTTCGTTAAAAAATGACCACAACAAATAATACATTTACTGTTCAAACCCTGTTATTATTAGTTTTATACTTTATTATATAGGCCTCTTAGTAATTACTGTGGGTCTCGGCACACGTTTGCTATTCGACAAGTTATTGCCAAATTGCAGACGCTTTGCATGCGACGACTTTAATAATTTGTTGCTAGGTTACCGGCGCTGTATAAACCAAGCTTTTTTTTCATATAATTTTTAAGCGTATTAATGGAATCAAATTGAATTTGTATAACATTTTGTCAATCAACAACCTACCCCCACCTCCTCAACATGTTCGCGCCTGTGGCAGAAGAAATAACTCGCCGGACCAAATGACAACTCCAGAGAAAAGGCTTAAGAAATAATTTCTTTGCCATTGATATGCCACTATACATTATGGCGCTAGGTGGCCTACGTCCACGTTTTGTGCCTCAAAACAAATGCTGAACAAATCAAATACGACTTACGACTAAAACAGATCAAAAAGAAAGACAAAATCGGAACTAATTTGTCTTGAAACAAATTAGTGAGCCTACACTTCCAGACTTCAATACAATGCTGCTGCAATATTATGCAACATCGAAACAACAAACCTTTACTTCCGATGGCTACCAACTTCTCCCCTTACCTTGTAAACACGAAAAAATTAATCCTCGGTATTAAGAAGATGTTTCCAAATCAAATGATGATATCATCGAGCAAAACTTATTGCTAGAAATGTATAATAAAAAACGTTATTTTCTGGAAGTTTTGGCTCCGTGGTGTTTTACAGTGAAAATCCTGCGTAGAACTGAATTTTCTACGCTGAGCATTGTTATGCGTACGCAAGTGTACACAAGTCAGAGAAAGAGCAACACGGGCGAGAAACTTTCTCAGGCATTTTTTGTGGGCGTATATAAAGCGCAGGAATTGGATTGTATTGTTTAAGTGTTGCAATTCCAACGCGTAAAACGTCATAGGCGCTATGCGCGTCACGAGGGTAAGATATTCACCATTTTGCGCATGTTAATTGCGTGGCGTAATACAATTTATATGTGCACGCACATGCACATGTGCCGGTATTACATGTAATGTTAAGAGCGTTTGACGATTTTGAAGAAAAAAAATTGGCAAAAAATTGTTGCTTTTTTTCACTTTCTTTCTTATTTTGACCATTTATCGTTGTTATTTCTCTCCAAATTGTACAACTGCAACTGGAAATAAACTGAAGGAAGTGTGTTTAATTTTTCAGTGAAAAGAAAGTTGATTTTGATATTAAAATTAAAGTCTCCTAGAAATATCTGGGAAGTTTTTTTTTAGACGTGTTAAATCCCATTGACTTTTAATTAATGTGTGGCGCCACTTTTTCAATGGACATGGGCACATACCCAAATCGGTAGATTTGGAGATCTGCTCTATTTGGGTATGTGGACGCGTACTAAAAACAGATCATTGTGGCGGGTGCTTTAGTGTTTTCAATATACAATAAGCGTGCGTGCGCGTAAACGCCTGAGAGTTTGAATATGCCGCCGTACAGGGGTACTCGCTGGTGGTTGGTTGTTTTTTTACAAAAATATTAAATTCAAAGGTATCATGCGTGCGCTACACTAACGCTAGTCCAAATGTACTTTAACGGTCTATGCATTATGCACTGACTACTGGGATTCCTACGTCTTTTACAAATTTAATTAAATTTTTGTTGATGCCAGGATGTCTTGTAAGTATGCATAATTTTAACATTTCTTTCGTTCAGCACACAGTGGTCGTGAACATTTTTAATTTCGTTGACTTCTCTGTAGAACCCTATCATCGTCAGCGGATGCAGACTAGCCTAACGTAATCTGTATAGGCGTAGGCCTATGTGTAGGCTCATATTGCAAAAGAACATTGAAAATGCAATGTTCTGTAAAAAATCAGTAGAATCAATAGCCGAATATAGTATGAAAAGATAACTGATTAATTTCTTTGGCATTTTAAATACATATCTAAGGACAATATTTTTGATCTCTACATTATTTTGTGTATTTTCCCTTAATTTAGGGCACCCCAAATTCCAGAGAATTTGACATAAACATATTGAAAAGTTATTTTAACGGTCAGGTATCATCTGAATTACATAATCCAGAGAAAGAGGATATTATGTTTAATGAATTGAGCCTTGAATTTCCATTTTCCTTCTTTTTAATTTCATGTGCCATTGGAATCAATCTGAAAACAGGAATTAACACTTAAATTTTGAACCCTAATTTTCTTTAACAGTTTTAGACATGGGGCTTTAAATTTGATACCATGTTTGGGTTTTTTTCGTTAAAAAATGACCCCAATTAGTAGGCTATCACCTTCACTGTTCAAACCCTGTTATTATTAGTTTTTATTATCATTATTATTTTTATTATTGTTATTATTATCATTATTATTATTATTATTTTTATTATTATTATTATTATTATTATTATTATTATTATTATTATTATTATTATTATTATTATTATTATTATTATTATTATTATTATTATTATTATTATTCTTATTATTATTATTATTTTTATTATTATTATTATTATTATTATTATTATTATTATTATTATTATTATTATTATTATTATTATCATTATCATCATCATTATCATTATTATTATTATTATTATTATTATTATTATTATTATTATTATTATTATTATTATTATTATTATTATTATTATTATTATTATTATTATTATTATTATTATTATTATTATTATTATTTTTATTATTATTATTATTATTATTATTATTATTATTATTATTATTATTATTATTATCATTATTATTATTGTTATTAATATTATTATTATTATTATTATTTAATATTATTATTATTATTATCATTATTATTATTATTATTATTATTATCATTCATTATTATTATTATTATTTTTATTTTTATTATTATTATTATTATTATTATCATTATCATTATTATTATTATTACTATTATTATTATTATTATTATTATTATTATTATTATTACTATTTATATTATTATTATTATTATTATTACTATTATCATTATCATTATTATCATTTTTATTACTACTACTACTAGGCAGCTTCAAAACTTTTTATATTGATTTGATGACAAAGAAATGTGGAAAAAAATTGTCATCTTAGATTCTTTTGTTTCAAAATAATCGTTTATAAGAGGAATTTTATTCCTTCAGAATTTATAGAGATAGTTTACAAATTAACAATATGCATGCTTTGTTGTACAGTAGTCGATTTTTATATAACAGACCCAAATGCCATGTAATGGACACATATAATCAACTTGAGAAACATTGCTGCATGTATGAAAATAAAAAAAAAGTTTCATTAGCTCTTTACACTCAAATTCTTGTCAGTAGAGAGTTTTTAAACAAAGAAACAATATTAACAAAAACCGAAGAAAATAACACAAACTTATAAAGACCTCAATAAATATAATAAAGGCACCATATGAAATTATTGTTGTTGTATCCTTCAGGAGCATATCCTGAGGCAAAAAGGAAGAAAATACAGAACAAACAAATACTTAAAAGGTCTATGAATGCTTACTCTTATAACCTATTAAAAACTATTTCAAATTTTTTAATGTCTAAAGTTTGAAGAAAAAACAATATATATATATATATATATATATATATATATATATATATATATATATATATATATATATATATATATATATATATATATATATATATATATATATATATATATATATATATATATATATATATATATATATATATATATATATATATATATATATATATATATATATATATATATATATATATATATATATATATATATATATATATATATATATATATATATAGATATAGATAGATAGATAATACATACATACATATATACATACATACATACATACATACATGCATGCATGCATGCATGCATGCATACATACATACATACATACATACATACATACATACATACATACATACATACATACATACATACATACATACATACATACATACATACATACATACATACATACATACATACATACATACATACATACATACATACATATATACATATATATATATATATATATATATATATATATATATATATATATATATATATATATATATATATATATATATACATATATATATATATATATATATATATATATATATATATATATATATATATATATATATATATATATATATATATATATATATATATATATATATATATATATATATATATATATATATATATATATATATATATATATATATATATATATATATATATATATATATATATATATATATATATATATATATATATATATATATATATATATATATATATATATATATATATATATATATATATATATATATATATATATATATATATATATATATATATATATATATATATATATAAACAAAATAGGAAAAAATGACATTGTCTCTAGCCAACAGATTTGTTTAAAACAGGATAGACTGCGGAAAGAGTTAGCCCAGAACATCTGGATGTAAGATTTACCAGATCGCAGTGTAAGAATTCGGGTGAGTCGCTTCCTTGAAGGATGCTTTTATGATAGAGTCAAATTTTGTTTCGTCAATAAGGAACATAAACGTAGGCACTTGATTAAACAAGATGACCTTTTGTCAACTCTAGAGGGTTCCCACCATCCTTTCATTGAACATTTTTTTAGGTTCACTAAACCTACGCATTCCAATGGTACGACTAAACCCATCGAGACAGCAGGGGCTGTTGTTAATCTTTCTTATTTGAAACTATCTAGAGAGCATATTGATTTATTGGAGAAGGGACTTTCTTTTTGCCCTTCATCTAGATTAGATGGGATTGAGCTTAGCAAGGACATTAATTGTTTTAATCGACACATTCGTTTAGCTGAGTGGTTTGGTGATGTCCCGGGATCTGATTATTGTAAACTTGAACCCTTTAAGAAGAAGAGCACATGGACCCCCGCACCTAACAGGAACGCTTCCATCGACGCTTTTGTTAATGGCTTAACCAGCACCTTGATAGGTTTCTTTGTAATTTACAGGTTTCTAAAGCACTAATGTTTCTTCTGATCACTTGCGTACCATTAAAGAATTGCAACGCAATGATAATGTTATAATTCAATCCGCTGATAAGGGCGGTGCAATTGTTATTCAAAACCGGGTAGACTATATTTTGGAGACTAAGAGGCAATTAGCTGACGAGGCCTTTTATGAGAGGTTGGATTCTGATCCCATACTTAAAATGAAGGCTGACACTGTTAACCTGGTAAATGTTTTACATGACGTAACTAAGAGTGATGTTGAGAAACTTATCCCACCTAACCCCAAAACCGGTATATTTTATACTTTACCTAAAATACATAAGTTGCAAGGTATTCTTGAGAGAACGGTACCTGAGTCAGACAGGTCCCATATAGGTAGCAATCTAGTCGGCCTTTGTCGTGATTATAGTGTTATCCCACCGGGTAGGCCTATTGTTTCAGGTAAAGGTACTTCCACGGAATTCTTGTCCGCTTATGTGGACACTCAATTACAACCACTCCTTCGTGCTATCCCTAGCTATGTCCAGGATACAACTCACTTCCTTAACAGGTTATCGAACGAGGTAGATAGACGATACAGCTATTTTGGTAACGATGGACGTGTCTTCACTCTATACGAATATCCCTCATGCGGATGGGGTGGAGGCATGTATTAAGCATCTCAGGCAATCTGGTTAGTTCGATGATAATGTCGTTCGTGATATCAGTAGACTCATCCAATTTATTCTTACTCATAACTGCCTTGAATTTAATGATAAGTTTTATCACCAGATCAAGGGTACCGCTATGGGTACTAAGATGGCTCCTTGTTATGCGAATTTGTTTATGGCCGATCTTGAGGGTAAAATATTACAAGAGTCCACACTCTCTCCTTCCTTTAATGTCCGTAATATCGACGATATCTTCATGATTTGGCAGCATGGCGAGGTTTCGTTGCGGGAATTTATTGGTTTCGCGAATACGTATCACCCGTCCATTAAATTTACTTATGATTTTTCCCGGGATGAGTTACCTTTCTTGGATGTTTTGGTCAAAATCCGTGAGGGTTCATTGGTTACCTCCTTATACACCAAGCCCACTGAAAGTCATGCTTACCTAGTTTATGATAGTAATCATCCCCAACACACTAAGGAATCTATCATTTATAGCCAGTTTCTTCGTCTTAAGAGAATTTGTTCTGACCCTCATGATCTTAAGATCCAACTTAATGAAATTCATGGACAAGGTTATTCCTGTCAATCGCAGTTAGCTTTTAGAGTATCGGATCAAGACTAAGACCGCACGCATTCCCCTCGTAGTTTCGCATAGTACACAGATACAGCCTCTCTTGAAGTGTATTAAATCGTCATGGGGGATATTGAAACACGCCCCAGAGGTTGGAGGAATTATCTCTGCACCACCGGTTGTGGCGCTAAAGCAGCCGCCGAGTCTTAGGAATTTGTTGGTACGTTCCAACATATCGCGCAGAATGCCTGGGCGAGGCAATAAACCCTGCAGGAAGCCGTGTTGTCAAATCTGAATGCACATAGTCACGGATGAGACGGTATCTCTCCCGAGGAATCACGTGATCAAACCGGGAATTTTTTCCTGTGATTCTTCTAACGTGGTTTACTGCGTGATGTGTTCGAAATGTCCGGAAATTTCTTACATTGGTGAGACTGGAACCTCTTTCCGATTGAGGTTCAATAACCACAAGCAGTCTATTCGCGATTTTGAAGGTGACAGTGAGGGTTTTCCCGTGGCAGGGCATTTTAATTTGCCTAGACATATGTTGGAACATTTGAAGGTGGTTCTCATCAGGGGGAACTTTAGAAGCACGGAAGACAGAAAGTTGTTTGAATTGCAATTCATGATTAAAACTAAGAACCACATCCATGGACTTAATAAAGACCCGTCTTATCTTTCTCCTTTTTCTGTTTTTAGGGAAAATGTTTCCACTTCCACTTCGTCTCATTAGTCCTTCTCTTGTTTTCGTGCCGTAGCGCATTTTGGCGCCGTTTTTTTTTCTTTCTCTGCGCGCTTTTCCCCTTTTACGCCTACTATTTTACGCGTACCATTTTTGGCGCTTTGAAATGTGCTAACGTGCAAGCTATCATCTCTGTTATCTTCTAGCGTCATTAAACTTCATACCACTGAAGAAGGAAACAGGAGTTTTCGAAATTTTTGGTTTTTAAAATAATCTGTTGGCTAGAGACATTGTCATTTTTTCCTATTTTGTTTTTTTTGTTTGTAATGGCCAATGCATGGAACTTATCTTATTTTATATATATATATATATATTATATATATATATATATATATATATATATATATATATATATATATATATATATATATATATATATATATATATATATATATATATATATATATATATATATATATATATATATATATATATATATATATATATATATATATATATATATATATATATATATATATATATATATATATATATATATATATATATATATATATATATATATATATATATATATATATATATATATATATATATATATATATATATATATATATATATATATATATATATATATATATATATATATATATATATATATATATATATATATATATATATATATATATATATATATATAGAATACGCAACAATTGATGTGGAGGACTAATTATGATTCTGGGCTTTTACAAAGCAGTCACCCATTTACAAACAAACAAGAAATGAATAGAAAAGAGTTACAGAAACTTATAAAAAACAAAAGAAGTTTAGGTCCTAAACACCACTCTCCTCCCCCTCCACTTCCAACAAATCCATATTCACCTATTCCTACATGATAGTATGGGCAACACATAACTTGAGATCACAAGATATTTTGAGAAAGTTGAAATATGACTCTTTCATTTCGTATTGCTATCTATTAAAGTTTTCCAAGTTTTATCCCCTTGTGCTTTGGGTAATTGTCTATATACTTTAGTTCAGGTCTTATGAGAGGTCCTCCCAACAAATACAAAATGTTTTCGTAACATTTTGCGTTGGTCATAAAAACATTAATATAAAATGTTTCATATTATGTTATGCAACAAATATTGGAATTATATCATTTTAATGTTATAAAAACTAATGCTGTCATAAACCCATTTTACGACCACACAAAATGATATTATAACAAGATTTTCACAAATTTGAGGGGGAAAATATGATGTTGAGAAAATATTATGCTTGCTGGACTTGTGCTATAATGAATATTATAATTAAATTGAAATTAAAAATGAAGTATATTTTATAAGAACAAGATACAAAAACGTATGCCTCTTGCTACACATGAACAACCTGAGTTGATTTGCATGTATATCATAAGCAATAAATATTCTTAAATATAAAAGATAAAAGCTTAATATGAACAAGCTAAAGGGGTTTCGTTAGCACACGAATAGATTTCTATTGTAAACAGCTTAACATATTTAGGGCATTCCCCAAACAATGTTACAGCTACATGCATGCGATATCATGAGGGAATTATACACATTTTAAACACGTATGGAGGAAGAAATTAATTTGTATTGTATTTATTATTTGTATTTAGGTAGCAGTTAAATATACATAAAGAATTTGTGAGAGATATTTCACTAAAATAGCATTCCAGGACCAGGTTAAAAGGCATGATAATAGTGACCTTAAAAAGTGCACAACACCAACCAATCAAACTAAATAAACGGCAAACATGCCCAACACTGACAACTTACTCGTCCTGGCAATTATCATCAATATTTCTTTGCAAAAGCTGCTTCATATAATGCTGTAAAAATTATTTGATAGTCAACCTCAAACTGAATTTGAGGGAAAATAGTTAACATGTCCTTTCTGTCTGTTGTTTCGTATCACAAGTTCATATAGAGGGATTTCATCACATGACTTTAATTCAACTGGATTCCATTTTGCAAGGCAGCGTGGTCGTTGCGTTTCACGCGTCTTCACACAGCTCATCATATCACACGTACAACAAACATACTACATGCTAACCTACCAGTACCAGTTCAGCAATTTTGCAATTTTTTGCTCGCTTCCGAATTTGCTTAATATTTTCCGTAAGTTTTATATTTTCACCGGGTATACAATAACGTTAACGCCAGCTGATTGTTCGTTATACTCAGACAAAGCATACCTGATATAATCATAGTAGGAACCATAGGTTGGAGCCGTCGCGTCGAACAGCAGAAACCTACTTCAAACGTCGATCAAGATCAGATGGAAATCGAGAAAATGTCTTTTTATTCCCCCGCACACATAGTGCAACCAACGGCACAGAAAGATTTCGGCATGACTATCTTACAAAAATAATCTAATATAGCAACATGCAAAAGTATGTACAGTAAGTCTAAATAAGTGTACAGCAGACGACAGTGGTATTTCACGACAAAATGGCGATGTAAACAAAGTCATATGACCTTGTGACGTCAGCTGAAACACTCTTATACATCCTTGATTGTTCATCTCTTAAGTGCCCATGCTGACTATGTGACCAATAACTTTGGTATAAATCAATATTTATATGTATATATTTCTTGTCAGAATTTCGTACTTGTGAAGCTTGGGTTGTGGCAGTGTTCATGGGTTTAGGGTTGTTCTTTGGTACACATGTTTATATCCTAACATAATTAACGTTATCACTAGCATCATTGAAAAAATGCAAACAAGAGGCGCTGCCAAACTTATCGTTACTTGCGATTTTCTGGGCTGTTGTGACCGGTTAGTTCATTTTCCATGGTGGAACTTTCTAGTCTTCAATTACTCTTCTTCAGGAACAATTGCTGTTACTGGAGTCGAATTGAAATCACTTGTTGTGCATTCCAAGTTCGGGCACTGCAGTTCCATAACATTGATCTAATGAAATTGATCTGGCTTAGCACAATTCATTCTTAGTCTTATTTGATAGCTTACTGCTGGATGATTTGCACCATTGTCTTACAGGTTCAAAAGTACAATCACATTGCAACGGGTTATGGGATATATCCACATGCTCGGACATGATATAGATACGGCAGAACCCCAGAAATATCAGTTAAATTGTTGTTTTTAAGATAAACAGATAAAGAAACACCTAGTTTATTCAGAAGGTTTGACTGGGTGGAGGAACATCAGTAAGTTGTTTAAAGGACAACTTTAATATGAGGATACCGGAGAGAGTGATTTCTGGAGAGACAGTTTGCAACTTGTTGTGAGACAAACCCACTAAAATTAGCTTAGCTAGGCCGTCAAATAAATTTGGGGGCAAAAAAGAAAGTCGATTGTTGAGAAGGTGCAAATGATTCAGTTCTTGGAGTTCATGAAATATCTCCCCGGTAGAGATGTGAACTAATTGTAACCAAGATGAAGTATTTGTAAGCTTGTTAGATTTGAAAATGAAAGTGATAGCAACCTGTTTTCATGTAGCAGTCTAATCATCGCATGTATGGTATAATTCTGAGCTTCTATTATTGCCAAATATATGAAAAAATTGCTTAATTTTCCGATAAATTCAAGCAATTTCCCGAAAAATTCAAGCAATTTCCCGAAAAAATCAGGCAATTTTCCGAAAAATTCAGGCAATCTTTCGAAAAATTCAGGCAATTTTTGCATTATTTTTTTCGAAGAATTAGTCAAGGTTCCGAAAAAATAAAGTTCTATTTATCAATGTTTAAGTCTCTGTCGCTTGACTTTTAGTCAACAGGCCTACGTGAAATTCTTACTGTTTCGCAAGTAATGTTTTGTTAAACATAATCAAATTGAAGTGTTTCCAACATCTACCTTTTGTTTTACGTCTGATGGAAATATAAAGTTTTATTTATAAATGTTCAAATCTTGTCGCTTGACGTTTAGTCAACATGCCTACGTGAACTGAATAGTTCATTCACCAGTTCACAAAATTTTGTTTGCGTTCTTGCACTTGAATTGAAAGTTTTTAAAGAAATTGTGAAAATTTTGTTAGTTTATGTGTAAAGTTTTGATATGCTAAAAGGGACGGCTTGGATATGGACACAAGTACAATTAGGTTCTATTTTATCGATTTTTCTTCTGTCAATCATATTCCACACCGTGTAAAATCATACAAATTTCCAAATGATGAAGTAACCTTGTCGGTTACGGCATCGTCTTTTGAGCAAGAGGTTATGAGTTCGAATCTCTCCGAGTCTTACTTGATTTTTTTTCTTCCTCTGTTTCTTTCATTTGAATTTGTATTACTCGCGGAACAGTTCAATTTTCATGTCAGAGACGATGCGGTCAAGCTACTGTTTAAATCGAAAAAAACAGGGGTAACAATCTGGCGTGAGCTGAATATGACACTGTATCCGGTAAGCCTAGAAAACTCAGTTCATGTCAAGTGCACAAAACATACAGAATTGTCTGCTTTTGTTGCCCTTTGCTATTGATAAATGACTTTTAGTTTGAGAATTTATATTACCGCATCCTCCAACTACACAACGCTGCGGCATTTTGTTTAATATTTGCTTGGAAAATGTAAAATTTTAAAAGAACAAGCAGATATGCTGTCGATGCTAGTTGTGAAATTTCAATGGCGGCCTCACGTTAAACGTGGCATCGATGCATTGTTTACATACAGGCGTTCCCAAAATGACGTCATTGCGTATTGAGCCTTATTCTGGGTTTTTGTGTCAAAAACGCATTTTTGTTTTGCGATTTTCTCGCAACCGATGGGGTTTTGTGCAGAAAAGAGTTATATTTTTGCAAATCAAATAATCCAAATAACATATTTAACGTAAGATCCGACCCCCATGGCAGGACCACTTTAAACTTTCAAGCAATAGGTTGTCACTAAAAAGGCGGCCCAACCGTACATACCACTAAAAGAACTAATCGTAATAATTCAACGCTTTTATCATGCCCCATTTAAATTATTGTTCTGCTGTATAGAATCACAAGAGTGTTACAAACGTGGAAAAATTATTTAAGGTTCAGAAGAGAGCAGCTAGGTTGTTTACTGGATCGAGATGGGATTCGGAATCATCAGAATTATAACGTGTATTAAATTGGACCCCACTGCCAGAGAAGGTTCCGGCTGTGTAACGTTCTCATAATGTTATATAAAGGTAGACATAATCTGTCCTGCTTATCTATCTAACAGTATTACTGTATTTG